>CM077154.1:156895936-157150936 GCA_039583875.1 Platanthera guangdongensis
GCAGGACCAACCTGTCCTGATCCCTCAAACCCTACACGGGTGAGCATTTATCACAATCCCTCCAACCCTACACGGGTGAGAACGCACAATAGTGCCTTTATTCCAAATCCCTCAAACCCTACACGGCGAGAATGAACAACAATGTCCTAACATATTAGACTACTCTTGTCTACGGATTATATTACTTAGTGATTTAAGGTTAATCCCAACACTATCCAGGGTATACCGGTGAAGGGCTCTCGGGGGCACTAGGAACTACGATGGGATTACGCTCAAAGCTCCCTTTCTCAAGATATTTACTTTAGTTTATGGCTATCCAAAATTCACCCCCAGCTCTCGTTATTACTCTTAAGCGATACTAATGACTTAAGATATTCTCAAAAGGGCGACGGTCTTCCGTCGCCCTCCACTCCAGTTGTTATCCACGGGCTTGCACTTTACTCTCATCACTAAGAGAACTCTATCCACTAGGGTCATATTCCAATTGAAGTCTCTAACTCATTTATTGATTCTATCCCCCGGTGGTCCTTATAACATGACCTACTTACACTATGGGCAACCCATGACCTAATACCACCCCGAAATATAACTTCCAATTCCTTGGGTCACCTGCCCCTAATTATTTATCCTAGGATGGTATGGACTAATGAAGTGAGCCTATTGATTTTCATAATTTTCTTAAGTCATTAAGGCCTCTAATTAAATCATTTAATTAATCCCCTAGGTCATTTAATACATGATCTATCACAAATTATAATCCACTGACCTAAGAAATTTTTCCTGAGTTATATCTTGATAAAATATTGCTGACTACCAAAATTTATAATTTCCTTGATTATTTCTATTTATTCCTTAATTAATACAAATTCATACAATTGTCATTTTCCAAATGAAGTATAATGAATACATTACTAAAAATTCTAGTAAAATTAAAGAGCTTAATATCATGAATTTAAGACTAATGGCAGAGTTTTCATCACCTATACAATGTAATGGCCTACAAATTTCAATTCTTAATAATTGACCAAATTGTCATTATAAGGTTTTAAAAATTACTGATTAATCCAAAAATGCTGAGATACTTATACAAGGTTATTCATACTCCGATATATCATCAAAAAATTTTAAAAAAATTTCTACTAAGTATTTTGACCAATTTGCTAATTAAGTAAAATGAGGGTAAAAAGGTAATTTTCACATAACTCCTATCAAAATTCTTCAAACAGAGACATAAAAATTTTCAGGAGTTAAATCTAACATAATATTGACCTTACAAAAATTGGGGATTTTACCCAATGATAAGCCTATTTTTACATTTATTTTTCAAAAGTTCTAATATTCCAACAATTCCAAATAATGGGATTTTTGCTTCCAAAAATCCCATTATTATAATGTGGCATAAAATTCACCCTAATGAGCCTGTGAAATCAATATCATGATTTTTTGATGTTCCAAATAGGCTTAATACACAATATATCAAAATTGGCTATTTACAGCTCAAGCCTATATATAATCAACACATGCAAGTGAGTTTACCCAACATGCAGTGGTCCAAATGTGCTGAAATTTTACCATGCACATTAATAGTCCCAAGGACATGCCACCAAAATTTGGGCTTTTTGGAGCATAACCCTCCAAATATTTCATTTATTTAATTTTGTGTTTATGAATAAAACTATAGAAAATGTTTTCCCAAAAATTATCAATTTTGGCAGGGGCTAAATATGCCCTAAACATGCATGCACCCAAAATTTGGGGTCATGTTGATTACTGGTTTGGCTTAAGCATCAAATTGAAGTTCTACACTTGCCTAGGACCAGTCCTAGGAAAAACTGACCTACATGGCAGTATACTGCTCCAAATTACAAGATTATGGGGCAAATTAAGTTAAGAGGCTAAGCTACAATTTTCATTTAAGGTTCAGGTCCTGGAAATGCCTCTAAGAGGCCTAAAATAGTCATGCAAAGTTACTGAATAAGTGTGACAAATAATAAAATGCTATAGTTTTTATTTTGATTTAATTTATCTGATGTGCACGAATCCTAAAGCATAATAGACAGGATCGGTTCATCATCCCCAAACAGCCAACGACCCAGATGATTCTGGCTGGGCCCACCTTGCCCGCTATTTTCGGCCAGTTGAGCCCCACCACCGCCGGCGGATGTCGCCACCACCTTCACTGAGGTGGTGGCTAGCGGTTTCCAGCGATGAGGCCGCCAGAGTTGGCTCCTCCGCGAACCCGAGCAAGATGTAAAACTCGGAAAAATTGCCATTTTCTCACATGTATCGGCTCAATTGAGCCCGATGTCTCTCCCTAAAGATCTAGAAAGCTAGTACGAGTAGAGGGAGGCGAAACGGACTCGAATGGCGGCACGACGGCGAGGTTGGCCATAGTTGAGCTGCTCCGACGATCTCCTGCTCAAAATCCTGATTCTCCACCAAAAGCTTTGCTCCAGGACTCGTTCTCCACTCGATTCACTCACTGAAGATGATGGTGTGGTCAGTTTGAGCTAGAAGTGGCTGTACAGGGAGATACAACCAAGGTGAGCTCGGTTTGGGGCTTTGGAGGCTTCACCCTTGGTGCCAAGTGGCCCCCATGCTGCCAAATTCTCTGAAAATCCTTGGGTGCCGGCCAGCAAGCTTTTGGGCTGATGGAGCCAAGGCCAAGTGGCCTCCACCTCTTTGAATTCACTTTCTCTCTCCTCTTTTGGGTAATTTCTCCAAAATGCCCTCTTGCATGTGTCCTCTCTCTCAAAAACCAGAGGATAGGGCTAGTCTTTGTCCACTTGGCTGGCCATGGACCAAGTTGGTGGCTTGGCCCAAGGGGAGTGAGCTTAGCTCTCATTTTCTCCTTTAGGTTAATTAGGTTGACTAAGTTGACTTGGTTGACTTGGTTAACCATGATGAGTGGGCTGACCCCTCTTGGTGGTCATGGGTCTAATGGCACCACCCAACTTGGGTTGGGTCAATGTGGTGCCCTACTTGGGCTAATTAGGCATATAGGTATTGGTTTGACCAAATTAGGGTCATGTTGACTTTGGTCAACTAGTGTCACAGGGTTGACCTAATGATATGCCCTAGGGTCCACTTAGATTATTTTAGGGTTAGGGTAATGTGTTGGGGTCATGGTGTTGCTAGGGTTCCTTTTTAGGTTAGTTTTGACCTATTTTAACTTTGGCCCCTTAGTGGGCCCCACATGGCTACAACCCACTACCTAGGGTCAAACCTAGCTAAATTCTCTATCACCCACCACATGCTTAACCCAATCTAAGTTGAGGGGGTCTAGAAGTAACATGAGATGTTACATCGGGCACCCCACCCGGGGAACACTTTCGTCATTTCGCTAAATTTGGTGATCCAGGTGACTGAAACAGAGCGACATTATTCGTCAGCACCAATTCCGGCTCGGCGCAATTACCGACATATCCTCCAGAAAACTATAAATAGACTCACATGCCTTCATTGAGGACAAACAACTTCAGAGCTAGAAAATAGATCATCATCCAAACATGAAAGCAAAATTGAAATCAAATCATCACAATGAGTCTAAGTACTTACAACACACAAGACTTTTAAAAATTTAGTTCATAACGATGGAGAAATCACACACCATGGTTGGAAGGTTCTTACAAAACATGATGATAATTAGTCCTAACCGTTGTAGAATCCTTTTCCCGAGGTTGCTCATTTGATCTGTCCGGAGATTCGTCGTCTTCCTCGCGTAAGAAGAGCAACCCTAGGTTTTCTTCCTCTTCTCCTCTTCAATTTCGAAAATTAATAAAAATCTCATATCTGAATGTTATTCCCCCCTAAAAACGTTCTGCCACCCCCTAAAAGATGTGTCTTTCCGTAATTGTAAATGGCGCCAGAATTATAAAAATTATTTGAATTTTCGCCAAAAGTTGTAACTTCTTTTTTTGAGGTTGCAACCTTTTTCCAGTCATGCAGTTTTGGACAGCTTTATTTTCCAAGCAGCTTTCTTCGGCGTATCTTGTATTAATGCACTGGAATAAACCCAAATTAGTCATGGATCATATAAAAATTAATTTAAACACATTCTTCATCATTTAATACATTATCATTCAATCAAGATAGGTATTGAGTCAAAACAATAAGCTAGATAACTTCTTTTTAAGAAGTTATCAGGTCACGCGCCTTGCTTCCTTGCGAGTGAGCCCCATCTGTTGGAGTGGCAACCTTGTGCGAGCTTCCCTGCGCGTGCCCAGGAAGCCAGTCGTGTTGCACGGGTAATATGGAGCTGTCAGTGTTAGATAACTCGTCTGCGACGGGATCCTTCGGTCGAGCAATCTGGTTGGCTTTTCAGAGCGATGATTACGCTAGGGGCGTGAGGGGCCACAAGTTCTTTAATGAGGTGAGCTTCTTTGCTTGACGCCCCTTCATTCATTTTTGACACTTCTCCAGAGTCGGAGATACGACACTGACGACTCCATCCCCACGCCGGTAATTCCCTGCGCGCGAGACAGTGGGGCTCGACTATTGTGTTGAACTTTCGCATGAGAAGCTCCGTGCGGAGTGAGATCTGGATCGTGTGGCTGCCTCCCAGTCCACGTGGTTCCGCTGGGGTGCCTTCTTCTTCGGGCGTTAGACCCAAACTCTACTCCTTTCCCTTATTTGAGTTCCTAGTCCTGACTGGGGAAGTGCTCCGGTGGGAGTGATGCCTTCTGCGACCGGTGCCCCCAAGTCCAAGTGTGGCGCGTGGCGCGAGCCACTCCGCTGGGCAAGCGGTGGCTTGAAGGGATGATGACGAGCCTGTTATCGTAAGATATGCCTCTAGGGACTTAGAAGTCCCCAAGTTCTTTAGCAGGGAGAATGCATGAGCCTGATGCTCTTCTATCTGGCGCATTCGCCCCTCCACCAAAATGTCAGCACGACGATTACCTCCTCGTGGCGCGCCGTGGGATCGATGCGCGAGTCATTAGATGCTTGATCACCGGGCTCTTTGCGAGCAGATTGGCCGGCGGTGTGCGCATTCCCCTTCGTAATTGCAGCTGGTGTTGCGATTTTGAAATTCGTTAGAGCTTTTGGAACACTTTCCCATAGACGGCGCCAAACTGTTGCTGGTCACCCGGTTTTTTCCCGGTCCGGAGAATTGGACTGTCTTAGCTCGGAATTGGATCGCACGCCCAAACAGTCAAAGAAAAATAGCATCAAATGTCAAAAACTTTTTCTTGACGTGGAAACCCCGGAAAGGGTGAAAAACCACGTGTCCGGATCTGTGTCGGGCCAAAATCTAATATATTGTTTGAGTTTACAAGAGTTTGAATGATTCCTCAGAGGGTGATAGGTTACCTCTTTGTTACATGCACAAAGTACGAAAATGACAAAAAAGAAACTAAGTCAGAAATTTCTTTAATAATTCAAGTGTTATTAAAGTCCCTCTAATGAAATTATGAGAGCACAAGCTAGTTATCATGAACGCTTCTGACTTGTGCTAAATTCATCACTGATGATTGTAAACCTGCAGGCGATGAAAATGAAAAGCTGAATTTGATCAAACCAGCGAGCCTGATCGAAATCTCTTTGAAGAAAGGCATCCGAGATCTCAATCTTCAGAACAAGCTGATGGATGAGGTGGACTGGCTCCCAAATTCATTGGCAAAGCTTTCATCTCTCACCACCCTCAATCTCTCTGAAAACAGCTTGCTTTCCATTCCAACTGCAATTGGGTTCTTTCTTCGCTCACAGAACTCAGCTTTCGAGCGAACCAAACAACGGAGCTCCCGAACTCCATGGGAGATCTCTTAAGCTTATCCCACCTCAACATGGCGGCCAACCAGATCAGCTCACTTCCCATGTTTCTTGGAAAACTCATAAATTTAGTAGAACTCAACTGTAGTTCAAATAAGCTATCCTCTCTCCTAGATGATATCGGCCATCTCACACACTTAAAGAAGCTCAACATAGAAGCAAACGATATTGAGGAGATTCCACACACAATTGGCAACTGCAAGTCGCTGGCCGAGTTTCGAGGAGATTACAATCACTTCAAATGCCTGCCGGAGGCAATCGGAAAGCTTGAATTTTTAGAGGTGATTTTCGTGAGATACAACTGTAGAAGAGGGTCTGCTCAAGGCTCAAGATAGTCCACATAACCCTATCAAGTTTGGAATATGAATTATATAGTATCTCCTGCGTAGAGCCAAGCCCTAGAGCGACACGAACCCAATAACCCGTTCCGAGTCGGACCCGACACGAGCGGACATAAAAACTCAATATCACTAACAATCTCCTTCTATGTCCGCTGTGAACCCGACGTCAGAAAAGGGGGTGGTTTGTGAAATGTTCAGCCAACAGTGAATCATTCACAACTGTGTCTGACACCTGTTAAAAATTATTAGACTTAACAAGAAAATTAGCATGCATGCATAAACAGAACAAGGTTCAGTCACATCACGTTATGTCTTAGATACAATCAGGGCACAGGCCCTAAACGCCTAGCGTCCCAAATCAAACAGAGAGCAACAGAAGTCCAAACAAACAGGTGAAGAAAATAAAGAGCTAAACAGTGCTCTGAAACAGAGATACCAAAAAAAGAATCTAACAATACTCTAACTGTCAATATCCAGGAGATCATCATGATCAGGATCTCAGTCTACCAGTGCTCCTCCTAGATCAGCAGCCCATGTAATTTCCAACAGAGAATTTCATTTTAGAATGAATTCAATCATTTGAAAATGTACAAATATCTAGTTCTACCATGAGAACATAATATTTAATTATTATTAGTGTTGGCTGTGAGGACGCTTCTACAGAGTATATAGATAAACCTCAGAATCCGTTATCTATTTTCAAATGAAACGATTTACGGACTTCTTACACTGCAGCTATATCTGTGTTCCTATATGGAATGTCACGGTTACTGCTCTTCTAGAGTTGATTGGAACTCATCAAGTTTGGAATGGAACCAATCAACAAGAGAAAAGTCAAACCAAGTCAGATCGTGTTATCAAGTTTGGAATAACACTCTCCTCCGCGGCAAGATAGCCGAATCCAGGTGAAGTTATTAGCATCAAGTTTGGAATGAAACAACTTACCAAATCCGAACTCAGCAACCAGAAGCATCAACAGAGCACAACATGCTTGCTTTGACAAAGGAAATCTGAAAATCAAAACAATTGGACTAAGGCTGAACTGAATTGCCTAACCTTGAACTAAGACCGAGCTAAATCGCCTTTATTCCCATTTCCCCCACTGTTTTGATTAACCGGTCTTTGAGCATTCCTTTCGTCAATGGATCAGCCAGATTATCCTTCGAACGCACATCGATCAAAGTGATAATTCCTTGTTTTTTTAGATAATTCAACAAAGCATGTCACAGTCGTACATATCTCCTCTTAGTGTTATAGAGGACATTCTTTACAACTTGAGCTGCTGTTTGATTATCAAAATACAAGCTCAACGAGTTTGACTTGTAACTTAGACAAGGGTATGTCTAAAATCAGGTTTCTGATCCAATCTGCCTCTTCACCAGCTGAAACTAAGGCAAACAACTCGGCTTCCATGGACGACAAGGCTATACACGTCTGTCTTTTGGATTTCCAAGTGATAGCAGCTCCACCCAAAGTGAATATATATCTACTGGTAGACTTGCTATTCCCAACTTCTGAACACCACGAGGCATCAGAGAATCCATCCACAGTAGGAGGATAACCAGTATAGCACAATTCATGATCTTTAGTACCTCTCAGGTATCTCATCAGCCTATCTAGGGCATCCCAATGCTCTTTGCCTGGACTACTGGTAAAAGCGCTCAGTATGTCAACCGTGAAGACAATGTCTGGTCTTGTACAACTTGTGGCATACATGAGACTACCATTATTTTTAGAATATTTTACTTGATCTATGCTAGTCTCTTCATTAGGACTCAACTTAACATTATGATCAAACGGTGTCTCAACAGGCCTACAGTCTTTGTATCCCCAAGTAGAAAGTAGTTGCTCTATATAATGAGTCTGGCTCAGGGTGACTCTACCCTTGTCAACTCTAACTTTCATACCTAACAGGGTATCCACAGAACCAAGATCCTTCATGTCAAAAGCTTCTGCGAGAGTGGATTTGACATCCCTCACTACAGCAAGATCTGAACCCGGAATCAACATGTCATCTACATATAGACATATGATGACTGTTTGATTGGACAACGAGCGGTGATAGAGACACTTGTCCGAAAGACTGGACTGAAATGCAACGCTCTTTACCACTTGATCAAACTTCATGTGTCATATCTTAGGCGCTTGCTTAAGCCCATAGATTGATTTATTTAATTTGCACACTTTATCTTTAGATCTTTATGAACATAACCTTCAGGTTGTGCCATGTAGATCTCTTCATCAAGCTCTACATTTAAGAAGCTGTCTTTACATTCATCTGATGAACTATGAAGTTTTCGATAGACGCTAAGGCTAGAAGAATCCTAATAGTCGATAGATGACACACAGGTGAATAAACATCAAAATAGTTATTCCCCCTTGTTGCTTTTAGCCTTTATCTACTAGACGCATTTTATACCTGGCTATAGTCCCATCACTATGTAATTTCTTCTTCACCCACTTGCATCCTAGGATTTTAGCTCCTTTTGGCAGGTCAACTAGATGTCAAGTGTTATTTTGTAGCAGCGAGTCCATCTCATCATCGATAGCTTCTGCCCACATTAATGAATCTCTAGATCTCATTGCTTCTTGATAGGAGAATGGATCGTCCTCTAAGTTGTACAACCCCGTATTCGCGAAGAGTGGACCCAAAATAAGGCAAACCCGTTTTTAAGCTTTTTGGAGATTTTGAACTCTCGGTGGCCAATTTTGGCTCTGGCTTGGAACATACTATTAGGGGGAGGAAGAATTGGCTCCCCCCAATGGCCCCTCTGTTGGGAGGGCGGGTGCGGCAAGTTGGCTAGCACCCGCCCCGGCCGGTTGAGTCTGTGGTAGGGGCAGGCGAGGCGGCCGCGGCCTGGCGCTCGCCCGAGCGGCCTGCTCGCGGGCAAGGCGGCCGCGGCCTGGCGCTCGCCCGAGCGGCCTGCTCGCGGGCGAGGCGGCCAGCGGCCTGGCGCTCGCCCGAGCGGCCTGCTCGCGGGCGAGGCGGCCGCGGCCTGGCGCTCGCCCGAGCGGCCTGCTCGCGGGCGAGGCGGCCAGCGGCCTGGCGCTCGCCCGAGCGGCCTGCTCGCGGCCTGGCGCTCGCCCGAGCGGCCTGCTCGCGGGCGAGGCGCCCGCGGCCTGGCGCTCGCCCCGGCGGCCTGCTCGCGGCCTGACCGGCGGCCTGGGGCCGTCTCGGGTGCTTGGGGCGGGGTGTTGGCGGCGTGCTTTTACCGCTGTGCCCTTGGAGGCGTTTTACCGCTCTGCCCCCCGGCGTGGACGTTTCCTATTGGCCCAAGGCTTTTTGGGCGTAGGGGTATTTTGGTCATTTTTACCCCCAGGACTTGGAAAAACTATAAATAGACCCCCTTGGGTGCCTTGGAGAGGGATCTTTTTCTTAGTTTTCTCCTCCCCTAGCTTCTTCTTGGTAGAGTTGAGAGAGCTCTCCAAGGCACCCTAGCTCGAGCATTGGCTAGGGAGGGGAAGAGCTCAGGTAGCCTTCCGGGTGTGAGGTGGGACCTCCGCGCTAGAGCCGAGGGTCTGTTCCTAGTTTCTTGATCCTCTGGTCCGTGACGTTCTCTCGAGTGTAGTAGGTGTGAGGTCACCCCTTCCCGAGGGACGAACTCCACGAGAGACCAGGTTTCTGGTTTCAACATTTTGGTGCGGTGAGCGTGGAGAGTGACCAGCACAGAAGATCTCAGGAGAGTGTCATGACGGGAGGTCAAGGAGGTAGTGATGATCTCGGCGAGCTCCCCACCCCAGGACCCTTTGTGGGGAGGCAAGAGTTCATGGCCTCCATCCAAGGCATCATGGAGATGCTGCGAAGCATTGCTCCTCAGGGTGGCAGCTCCACCCCGACCCCCCAGGAGTTAGCTCCCCCTCTCGAGGAGTCGACTCCTCGGGGTCTAGGCGAGATGACCCCAGCAGGGGGAGAAGGAAGTGTCCCAGGAAGAAGGCCAGGGAAGGAGAGGATGGGAGACGGGGTCGAGCGAAACCTCACCGGCCGAGAGCTGTTCTCCAGCCCGGCGAGTGCCAACCTTCAAGGCGAGCAGGTCGCGCGAGTGGAGGTGGCGAGACCACCCCTTAGGGGGTCACCCTTCAGCGAGCTGATCATCTCAGCTCCCGTTCCCGAGGGGTTCAGAGAGCCAGACATGGCTTACTATTCCGGGAAGGATGACCCTGTTCAGCATCTGCAGTGGTTCGAGGATGCCGTCTCCATCAGACCAATGACGGACGCCTTCAAGTGTCGCCTCTTTGCGATCACGTTGAAGGAGAAGGCAAGGGACTGGTTCCATCAACTCCCTCCAAGGTCGATCTATGGGTTCGAGGACCTGAGCCGAAGCTTCCAGCTTCGCTTCTCCACCTCCAAGAAGCGGAAGAGGAGTCCTGAGTCTATCTTCTTGATAAGGCAGGGGGCCGAGGAGTCACTGGCCCGCTACGTAGACAGGTTCCAAGAGGAGATCTTGGAGGTCCAGGAGATGCCAGGGTATGCTCTCCAGATGGCCTTCACCGTTGGGCTGAAGGAGGGCTTCTTCAAGATGAGCTTGACCCGAAGGCCCCCCTTTCCTTCGAGGAGCTGATGGAAAGGGCGGCAGAGGAGATTGCCATGGAGGCAGCCAACCCGGCATTTGTCAAGAGGTTGGAAAAGTTGACGGAGGTGGAGTCAAAGGAGCAGGGTGGCTCAAGGCATCAGGAAGGAAGAAGAAGAGAGGAGCAGAGAGCTCAGGGGTTCCAAGGACAGGAGGGTCCGGAACCAGGCTGGAGGCAGCAGGGAGGACCTGCTCAAGGTCCGGGAAGAGCTCTCATCCAAGGAGGGGGGAACTTTCAGGGGGCCAAGGGAGGTATAACTTCCAGAGGCAGGCCACAAGGCAACTCTTACCCCCGCCGCAGCAAGCCTTGGCAATAGGAGGGGGAAGAGGCAACAGGAGAGAGCGCGCAGCCCGCCGAAAGAGGGAGAAAGAGCGCTGATGTACTGCGACTAATCCACCAGGTGGAGGGGCACGCCACGGCTACCTGCCCCGAATTCTTGGAAGTGAGGGGGCGAGAGGCCCTGCCCAGCCACAGCCGCTGGTACGAGTAGAAGAGGTTCTGCCCGGAGAAGGGGTGATGATATATGCGAGGATCGGGTCGACGTGGGAACCCGAGGTAGCATAGGAGTGATCCACGTGGAGTGGGGGTTGAGGCCACTCGGAAGGCTAGCCTCCATGTCATGTACCGGAGAAGCGTCGCCTCAACCTCCCAGACCCCGCCCCCAGAGGAGAAGATCACCTTCTCGGTGAAGGACCTGCCAGATCATGAGGATCCGTTCTGCGATGCGCTGGTCATCCAGACGGCCATCGAAGGCTACACCGTCTCCCGGATCTTGGTTGACAATGGAAGCTCCGTCAACGTCATTTTCAAGAAGGCGTTTGATGAGATGAAAGTAGAGCCAAGGAGGGTGTTGGCCTCGGATGGACCCCTGTTCGGATTCTCAGGGGAGAGGAAGGAGGTCGAGGGTGGAGTGGGGCTTCCAAGTAAAATTGGGAGGAGTCTCGAGGAACTGCCGGTTCGTCATTGTTGACGCTCCAAGCAGCTACAGCGCCATCTTCGGAAGACCCCTCATCAGCGCCTTCCGTTGCGTGCCGTCTTCATTCCACCAATGCCTCAAGTTCAGCTCAGGGGGGATCCAGGTCAGAGTCAAGGGAGACTCAAGGATGGCAAGGCAGTGCTACGTCACGGCCGTCAACACCATCTCTTGGATGGCCAAGGCAGAGGAGATGGAGAAGATCATGGAGAGCCTGAGCAGGATGGAAGTGTCCGGCGAGCAGGAAGGGGATGGCGACCACCAGGCCCAGACCCCCTGAAGAAGCCTCGTCCCGGTAGAGTCCTGTATTTTTCTTATGTTGTATTGAGTCTAGCCCCCGACCAGCTGAGTCGGGGGATCATGTAACTCATCTATTTTCCCCGTTTGAGGATGTAGGATTTGGTAAGGTTTGAATGTGTAGCCCAAGTCCTTAGCTCCGATGACGATTCCGCCGCCAGGCTCCCACTAGCTGGCTGGGTAGTTGTTGATCTCTCGTGGTAGCCCAAGTCTTTTGCTCCGATGATGATTCCGCCGCCAGGCTCCCACTAGCTGGCTGGGTAGGTTGATCTCTCGTGGTAGCCCAAGTCTTTTGCTCCGATGATGATTCCGCCGCCAGGCTCCCACTAGCTGGCTGGGTAGGTTGATCTCTCGTGGTAGCCCAAGTCCTTAGCTCCGATGATGATTCCGCCGCCAGGCTCCCACTAGCTGGCTGGGTAGGTTGATCTCTCGTGGTAGCCCAAGTCCTTTGCTCCGATGATGATTCCGCCGCCAGGCTCCCACTAGCTGGCTGGGTAGGTTGATCTCTCGTGGTAGCCCAAGTCCTTAGCTCCGATGACGATTCCGCCGCCAGGCTCCCACTAGCTGGCTGGGTAGGTTGATCTCTCGTGTAGCCCAAGTCTTTTGCTCCGATGATGATTCCGCCGCCAGGCTCCCACTAGCTGGCTGGGTAGGTTGATCTCTCGTGGTAGCCCAAGTCTTTTGCTCCGATGATGATTCCGCGCCAGGCTCCCACTAGCTGGCTGGGTAGGTTGATCTCTCGTGGTAGCCCAAGTCCTTAGCTCCGATGATGATTCCGCCGCCAGGCTCCCACTAGCTGGCTGGGTAGGTTGATCTCTCGTGGTAGCCCAAGTCTTTTGCTCCGATGATGATTCCGCCGCCAGGCTCCCACTAGCTGGCTGGGTAGGTTGATCTCTCGTGGTAGCCCAAGTCCTTAGCTCCGATGATGATTCCGCCGCCAGGCTCCACTAGCTGGCTGGGTAGGTTGATCTCTCGTGGTAGCCCAAGTCCTTTGCTCCGATGATGATTCCGCCGCCAGGCTCCCACTAGCTGGCTGGGTAGGTTGATCTCTCGTGGTAGCCCAAGTCCTTAGCTCCGATGATGATTCCGCCGCCAGGCTCCCACTAGCTGGCTGGGTAGGTTGATCTCTCGTGGTAGCCCAAGTCCTTTGCTCCGATGATGATTCCGCCGCCAGGCTCCCACTAGCTGGCTGGGTAGGTTGATCTCTCGTGGTAGCCCAAGTCCTTAGCTCCGATGATGATTCCGCCGCCAGGCTCCCACTAGCTGGCTGGATAGGTTGATCTCTCGTGGTAGCCCAAGTCCTTAGCTCCGATGACGATTCCGCCGCCAGGCTCCCACTAGCTGGCTGGGTAGGTTGATCTCTCGTGGTAGCCCAAGCCCTTCGCTCCGAGATGGTTCCGCTGCCAGGCTCCCACTAGCTGGCAGGGTCGGTGGTACCTCTCATGGAGAGTAAGTTCCTTTGCTCCGAGGCGGTCCCGCTGCCAGGCTCCCACTAGCTGGCAGGGTCGGTGGTACCTCTCATGGAGAGTAAGTTCCTTTGCTCCGAGGCGGTCCGCTGCCAGGCTCCCACTAGCTGGCAGGGTCGGTGGTACCTCTCGTGGAGAGTAAGTCCCTTTGCTCAGAGATGGTCCCGCTGTCAGGCTCCCACTAGCTGGCAGGGTCGGTGGTACCTCTCGTAGAGAGTAAGTCCCTTTGCTCAGAGATGGTCCCGCTGTCAGGCTCCCACTAGCTGGCAGGGTCGGTGGTACCTCTCGTAGAGAGTAAGTTCCTTTGCTCCGAGGCGGTCCCGCTGCCAGGCTCCCACTAGCTGGCAGGGTCGGTGGTACCTCTCGTGGAGAGTAAGTTCTTTGCTCCGAGGCGGTCCCGCTGCCAGGCTCCCACTAGCTGGCAGGGTCGGTGGTACCTCTCGTAGAGAGTAAGTTCCTTTGCTCCGAGGCGGTCCCGCTGCCAGGCTCCCACTAGCTGGCAGGGTCGACGTGGTACCTCTCGTGGAGAGTAAGTCCCTTTGCTCAGAGATGGTCCCGCTGTCAGGCTCCCACTAGCTGGCAGGGTCGGTGGTACCTCTCGTGGAGAGTAAGTGCTTGCACCCCGAGGTTGTCTCGTCACCCAGACTCCCATTAGCTGGCTTGACAGGTTGACCCCCCGGGGAGGCTAAGTGTTTTCACCCAGAGGAGGTCTCGCCACCCAGGCTCCCATAGCTGGCATGGCAGGTTGACCCGAGGGGAAGTGACACTCCGCGAATACGTTGGGTTGGATGTTTCTTTCCGAGCTTGTGCCAACCTCGAAAGAGCGGGGATTGTGTACAACCCCGTATTCGCGAAGAGTGGACCCAAAATAAGGCAAACCCGTTTTTTAAGCTTTTTGGAGATTTTGAACTCTCGGTGGCCAATTTTGGCTCTGGCTTGGAACATACTATTAGGGGGAGGAAGAATTGGCTCCCCCCAATGGCCCCTCTGTTGGGAGGGCGGGTGCGGCAAGTTGGCTAGCACCCGCCCCGGCCGGTTGAGTCTGTGGTAGGGGCAGGCGAGGCGGCCGCGGCCTGGCGCTCGCCCGAGCGGCCTGCTCGCGGGCAAGGCGGCCGCGGCCTGGCGCTCGCCCGAGCGGCCTGCTCGCGGGCGAGGCGGCCAGCGGCCTGGCGCTCGCCCGAGCGGCCTGCTCGCGGGCGAGGCGGCCGCGGCCTGGCGCTCGCCCGAGCGGCCTGCTCGCGGGCGAGGCGGCCAGCGGCCTGGCGCTCGCCCGAGCGCCTGCTCGCGGGCGAGGCGGCCAGCGGCCTGGCGCTCGCCCGAGCGGCCTGCTCGCGGCCTGGCGCTCGCCCGCCAGCGGCCTGCTCGCGGGGCGAGGCGGCCGCGGCCTGGCGCTCGCCCGGGCGGCCTGCTCGCGGCCTGACCGGCGGCCTGGGGCCGTCTCGGGTGCTTGGGGGCGGGGTGTTGGCGGCGTGCTTTTACCGCTGTGCCCTTGGAGGCGTTTTACCGCTCTGCCCCCCGGCGTGGGCGTTTCCTATTGGCCCAAGGCTTTTTGGGCGTAGGGGTATTTTGGTCATTTTTACCCCCAGGACTTGGAAAAACTATAAATAGACCCCCTTGGGTGCCTTGGAGAGGGATCTTTTTTCTTAGTTTTCTCCTCCCCTAGCTTCTTCTTGGTAGAGTTGAGAGAGCTCTCCAAGGCACCCTAGCTCGAGCATTGGCTAGGGAGGGGAAGAGCTCAGGTAGCCTTCCGGGTGTGAGGTGGGACCTCCGCGCTAGAGCCGAGGGTCTGTTCCTAGTTTCTTGATCCTCTGGTCCGTGACGTTCTCTCGAGTGTAGTAGGTGTGAGGTCACCCCTTCCCCGAGGGACGAACTCCACGAGAGACCAGGTTTCTGGTTTCAACATAAGTGGTAAGTGACGAAATTCTCACCAAAGTTCTTAGGGATTCTATCTCTTGTGGACGTTCTAACAGGAACAGGTTCCACCTCTAGAGGTTGGGGAGCAGTGCTAGAGGGGCCAGCTTCAGGTTCTACAGTAGATTCTGCAATCACGTTAGTAGACCCGTGAACGGTTAAACCATGATCTTTGATAAATTTATGTTCAAAGAAAATAACATCTCTACACTCTATCACTGTATTAGTGGATAGATCAAGAAACCTGTCAGCGACACTATCTTCTACACTACCTAGATAAACACATGTTGTTATTCTAGGTCTCACCTTTGGTCTCTTAAGGTCTTGTAATCGCGCATATGCGATACAACACTAAGTCTTTAGAGTATCATATCTACAAGGATGACCATGCCATAACTCATACGGGATAGAAATGAGTTTTGAGTGAGGCACTCTATTCAGAATGTGATTCGCAGTAAGAACTGCTTCTCCCCAAAAGGAGTTGGGCATGCCATCTGTTAGGAGCATAGAGTTCAACATCTCCGTTAAAGTTCTATTCTTACGCTTGGCAACGCCATTTGACTGGGGTGAGTAAGGAGCTATGGTTTCAAGGACTATGCCCTCAGAGGCACAAAATTCCTTAAACTCAGTTGCAGTGTATTCTCCTCCTCGATCACTTCTGAGTCTCTTGATTTTAAAGTTCAACTGTTTTTCCACACGAGACTTAAAGATTTTGAAGGTCTCAAAGGCCCCATCTTTCGATCTCAACAAATATACATGATAATATCTCAAAAGATCGTCTATGAAGGTAATTAGATACTTCTTTCCCCCTCTAGTGATATGACTTCAAAAATCACACAGATCTGAATGTATCAATTCCAGAAGTTGTGTGCTTCTAGACACCGACTTGAAATGTGTTCTAGTAATCTTGGTTTGCGCACATACCTCACATTTGTCAAATCGAATAGACAGATCTAAAGGGATGTTTTGACTCTTAGCTAGGTCTAGCATTTTCTTATAGTTCACATGTCCTAGTCTGTTATGTAACAACTTGGGATCAATAAGGTTAGAACTCACTTGGTTGATGTTATCGTTATTCAGGCTAAGTCTATACATTCCGTTGATCATATACGCACACCCAAAATAATGTGAATTGACCATTAAGGTCATTCTACCGTTTTGAGTAGTGAAGGTCATCCCAGCCTTATCTAATAAGCTTATGGAAATCAGATTTTTAGTTATGCAAGGAACTACTTTAACGTTTTTTAAAAATAAAGTTTTACCTGAAGAGAGGACCAGCTCAGCTGTCCCGGCATGAGTGACAGCGGTCTCTCCTCCATTGCAATCTTCCACTTTCTCCTAGACTGCCACGACCTCAGAGAGAAGACCTCTGTCATTAGTAACATGACATGTAGCACCGCTATCCAGCCACCACTCAGAGGAAGTACTGCGGTGACTACTCCCAACCATAGCCACGAATGGCCTGAGTTCCGGGTTGTCGACCAGCAGATGTCCATGATTTTGATCCTCAAGGCGGATGAGTCTTTTGAGTTCTTCCAGAGTGGTCTCCTCCTCCAGTCTGAAGGTGAGCCACCCAGGAGGCAGCTTGTGCAGAATCAGACTCACAAAGAGACTATCGGATATTTCAGACTGTTCGTCCGCCAACTTGAGACGCAGTTTTTCCAGTTCAACAATTTGAGAGGTGATTGAAGAATTTATATCAAATCTCAAGTCAAAGAATTGCTCACTAAGTGGAATCCTCAATGATCCATCCTCCTCTTGGAAGCGCGCGTTCAAGCAATCCCAAATCTCCTTTGCAGTCTTACAACTATTGTAGGTCATGGCGAGATGAGGATTTAGGGATCTTCGGAGATAGTCCCTACAAAGAACATCGTCCTTACCCCACTGAAATACGTCCACATCCTCTCGGGTAGTGGCGTAATCACTCAGAACTGTGTAGAAAATTCCACGTTCTTTCATCCCCAATTTGACGTGCAGTCTCCAAACATGGAAATCAGTGGGAGCAAACGACTGAAGCTCCATGATATCGAGTGAGCTATACCTCGACATCTCAATTTAGCTTGAACAGAAAAAAAAAATTAGTAAGAAGTCACCTGATCCGCGTGGAGACGACTTGGTGTCTTCAGATCCAATCCAAAAAATAGTGTTTGCTCCTCCTCTCTGGCTAAACATAGTCGTTGAAAGCTATTTCTGATCGACAACACGATCAGAAAACCAGCTCGAGCACTAGTCTAGATAGGCAAAATTTGATCCCAAACAGAAAAATAGTCTGGTATCACCAAAACTTTATCCCTTGCAAGTGGAGAAGTCCTCCAAGAAATCTTCTGGAATTTGGAGTTCCTCGGGGAACAAGATCCTTCTCTGGATTGCGCAGGAGAAATCTCAATAACCGATTTAACCTTAGATGTATTTCCTCTGATATCTGACAGACTCACAGGAACAACAATCTCCAAGAGTCCAGATCTAAAAAAATTCAGCAGATTGAGATGCCCAAGCACAGAGATCAGCAGTTCGGCGGGAAGACAAGGTCGGATCTGCAATCAAGACCGGATCTGCGATTGAGGAGGCCGGATCTGGAGAGCGGCGGAAACCAGCCCTTTTTTTTTATCGAAACAGAAGATCGGCCAGCAACACAGGGACGACGTCGGGAATGAAAAATCCAAGCAGGATGTCTCCTTCTTGAGATATGGATCAGAAATCTCGTGATCCAGAGCAGCAGAGAGAACCTGCGATTCCTCTTGTGACTAAACACTCGTGGGATCGCAAACTCTGGAGGAGACGAATCGCGAAAACCTACAGCCCGATGGGATCGCGGCGGCAGCGGGGTTCTGCAATTCCTTCTTCGGGATTTTCCAGCGACTGGCCTAGATCGTGGGCGGCAGTGGCCTTTTGGGGAGAAGCAGAGCCGCGGATACAAGAGCGATGGGGGCGGCGGGATCGGGAAAGTGGCTGAACGGGAGCGGACGGGAATCGCGGCGCAGAAACCCTAGCAGAGCGCAAAATTATCTTGAAAATGTAGAACAGGGTTTGCTCAAGGCTCAAGATAGTCCACATAACTCTATCAAGTTTGGAATAAGGATTATATAGTATCTTCAGCGTAGAGCCAAACCCTAGAGCGACACGAACCCAATAACCCGTTCCGAGTCGGACCCGACACGAGCGGACATAAAAACTCAATATCACTAACAACAACAACAACATCAAGGGGCTGCCGACGACGGCGGCTTCGCTGTCGAGATTGAGGGAGATCGATGCCAGCTTCGACGAGCTCGAGTCTTTGCCGGAAAGCTTGTGTCTTGTGACTACGCTTGTGAAGCCGAACATCGGAAACAATTTCTGATGAATGAATGGATATGTAAATTCTGTTTTTATAATGGGAAACAGAGAGCAATGCATTGAATTGAATTTGTTGGGGATTTTGCACCAAGAGGGATGAAATTTGTAAGTGATAAGCAAAGCAGTCAACTCACTTCTAACTTAAAATTGTAAGCTTATAATCAGGTAAACTGCTTCTATACTGTTGTTTGATGAAGTGTGATTTGACAAGAAAATGTAACTTGCATGCACTTCTAATTGATTTGCTTCAAGCTAACTTCTCCCTGCTAGTGTTTCGCTGTTTTGTTTTCGTGGTCGTCTGTTGCGGTAATGACGCATCTTCCCTTTCTTGGTCAGCATCTTTTTTTGGAGACCGCTCAATTTGTGGCTCCTCATTTTGAAATTTCTCAAATTCCGACAATTTTGGAGGGGCATTGGTGGCAGAATATATTTCATTCCGCTAATGGATGAGATTTTTTCTCCCTCCTTGATTAGATCCAGCCGGCCCCGCCTCTCTATGCGATTCTAGAGTTCTCACCTATAAAGGTGTGACCGGTTTTTCCCCCAAGGAGAAGAGATTTTCGGCCAACAGGGAATACGCAGAGTGGTCGGACGGTCTTGGCCGAACTAGGGGTTCTCTTCCTCGTTGCTGCAACGTGCCGCAGTGTGCTCGACTCTCGACTGCCCTTTTTCTCTTGCCGCCGGATCTCTTTCTCGTCGCAATGTGTACAGTTTGATCTTGGAGAATTCAAAATTGTCATCAATCTCTCGGTTTATTTTTTTTCTCTCCCTTTTAGTCGTATTGTATGCTTGACAAAAAAAATATTTTGACTGCACGGTTGAAGTACCCAATTTTGAAAAACCACTTTATATTTTGATGTTGTTTGTTTGTGGTATTTCTTATTGTTTCGTGTTTATCGTTCTTTAGGCTCTGAAAATTATCTGTCTGATGACCATTTTCATAACAGTTGTCGACTCTGCATTGAGTCAACGACTAGAACTCAAGGCGGTGGGCAAATATGAAGGCCTATCACTTGCGGAGATGAAGTTGTGATTGCCTAATGAGTCACTATAATGAACATCCAAGGAAAATAGCTTCTTCAGCTGCCTCACTTATCACCATATGTTAAGTTTAGTTGTCAATAATGAAACTGCACTCTATATAAAAAAATTCTCAACCTATAGCAATCCACCCACTAAGAGTAAACACATGCTATGTTGAAGATCTAGTAGAAGTTGTTCAAGCTCGTAAGCACAGTCGAACATACGTAGACGAGGTCTAACCACCCGTGCTCATTGTACGATGACAACATTGCCCAACAATTACTTGAGAAAGATTAAGTACTGTTGCCCGCCGCATACTGCAACTTGGGTACATAATATTGTGTATGCTAGATCTATGTATATGACATATATAATTTTTGTTTATTTTTATGATTGTCATATGTAGTAAATAAAATAATCTACTTTGTCAAATCACGAAGATACATTGACAATCCTATTTTTGGATAGTTATAATTGTAATCAAGTTTATGAGTATGCAGACGCGCAATCAAGACAGCACCTCCGACTATGGTTCTCCAATGGTAAAGTTTGTGAATAATTTGATTAAAATTCGTATTTGTCAAATTCGAATCCGAATTCGGATTCTAATAGTTTTGAATCCAAGTTCGGATAATTTTTTCATATTTGAAGGATTCACAAATTGTTCATGAAAATAGGAATATATATTTTTAAAAAATTAATATATATAAATATGAATTAAATATAATCAATCATATTTGAATATTATATTATATTATATTATATATTATAAATTTTGATTTGGAATTTGAATTCATGTTCAAATCAGAACCAAATTCAAATCCAATATTTCATGACGAATCTGACACTTAATATTTGATCAAATTCGAATCTCACCCCAACATCTGCATTTTATGTCAAATTTGAATTCGATTGTAAAGTTATTGATTTGTGAATACTTTTGAAGAAATATGAGCTAAAACGAGAAAATAATAAAATGATATTGAGTTAATAGTATCTTGTGATTTTCTATTATTAATTCTGATTATTAAAGGCTAATATGTAGTAATTAATGGTTATTACAGAGGACTTGTGTGGCATTTTGTACTAACTACTGTGCATTGACTATAAATATTATTAATAAGCAATAAGTGCTATTCAATATATAATATGTACCATATTACCATTAAAGTCTTTAGACATTAGAGTTTCTAATTGACAATTATTTATTACAACAGGCCATTTAGCTGGACAATTTTATAAGTCATTTAGCTGGACCATTTTATAAATGATGTAAATTATATTTTGAATTTTATGGCAAAATTATTATTTTAGAGAATAAGTTTTATCGTAAGTATAAAATAAAATCTATTTTTTAAAATTGGTCATACAATTTTATAAGTAATTTGAAATTAGTCACTCTTTAGCATTCTGTACTTTTTAATTAAATATCTAAACATCATTATATTAAAAATATTAAGCATCAATAATTATAAAAAACATTATATTTAATAACTAATTTGTACAACCCGTATTCGCTGAGTGGAACCTTGAGCCCAGGTGGGTCAATTCAGGCGAGTGAAGCAGGCGGGAAGGCTCCCGCATAAGAGTAGATGAGTGGGGAGGGCAAACCCGCACTCGGCCAGTCAACTCCAAAGCCTTTCGCCAGGGTAGGCGGAAGGGTTCCGCCTGGGTAAGGAAAGCCCTCGGAGCTCGGCGTTGATTGAGGCGCGCTCTATCGACGACTTCCGCCCTTGGCGTGGAGTGAGGCGCGCTCTGTCGACGTCTTCCGCCCCTGGTGTTGAGTGAAGCTTATTCAGTCGACGTCTTCCGCCCTTGACGTGGAGTGAAGCTTATTCAGTCGACGCCTTCCGCCCTTGGCGTGAGTTAAACTTATTATGTCGACGCCTTCCGCCCTTTGAGTGAAGCTTGCTCTGTCGACGCCTTCTGATCTCGGCTCAGGAAGGTGAGCGAGACCCTTCTCGAATAACATTCGCCCAATAAGCAAAAGGGCTCCCGTAGTCCCGCCACAGCAGGCAGGGTGGCTCTCGCCCGAAGAAGGCACAAAAAGTCTCGCCCAGTGGGGTCCAGAGGTAAGATTACCTGGATGTCTTTAGAGGTCCGCGTTTAGCTTTTTCAGAACAGCGGAGCTACGCTGTTGGAAGACATAACTGAGATGCATATAGTCTTTTGGAACAACTGAGCTACGCTGTTGGCAGACCAGATTGTAGGAATCTATAAATAGACCCACATGATACCTCAGATGACAAGGTTTTTTCATTCTCTCAAGTCTTTTAGCGTTTTCTGAGGCATCCTTAGCTCAACACTGACTAAAAAGGGGAAGCGCTCTGAGATCTTCCGGGTTAGTGGAGGGACCTCCGTGTTGTAGCCTAGGGTCGGTTCATTAGTTCCTAGCAGCCGGTCAAGAGTCTAAGTTTAAGAGAAGTAAGTGTGAGCTATCCCTCAGGGTCCGAACTCTCGTTGGGATCAACTTTTGGTTCTACCATAATCAACAAATTATTATCACATAAATTGACAAAATTCATGCACTGAGAATAAGCTCATTTACATAATGCTGAATAGCATCGTTATTTCAAAGTTTTAAGAATTGGATTGGGGAGAATGAATGGGTGAAATCAAAAGTTTAGGCTCTGATTGGTTGGATTCCCAAAGTCCTCACTTTTTTTCTGATTTTTATTTAAAATATATTGTAATACCAGTGTAGTAGGCCCGCGCACCCAGTTGCCTAATAATCAGACCTATTTTTGATGATTAATCGGTCTAACCGTCCGATTAACAAGTTCTTGGCCGATTTCGATGAAGACGGTTTTAAAAAGCAGACCGGACCATCCTGTGAACCGATTTGCGGTTCGGCTCCAACCGGTTGAACCCGGAGATCCGGTTGATGATGATTAACTTAAAATAATGGTACATAAAAAGTTAAAAAATTCTAAAAAAAGCTCTGTTACGACGACCCTGCGGTCTTTGTGAGCTCGGCTTTCGTCTTCCTCTCAGCGCCTTGAGAGGTGGTATTGGGGATTGAGATGCATCTAAGCGAGAACGAAGGGATCGAGGGAAATAGGTTCGTGGTGACAGGCGGCCTAGGGTTCGTCGGATCGGCGCTCTGTCTCGAGCTCGTGAGGAGGGGGGCGGAGGAGGTGCGAACCCTCGACACTCGCATCTCCTCTCCCTGGTCCCCCGATCTCCAAAAATCTGGTGTCCGCTGCATCAGAGGTTCGATCCGAGCTTCCCGTGTTTTCTTTTCGTACTTTATCGCCAAAAAATAAGAAATATTTGGCCTCCAACCATCAATTATCATGAAGAATTAGGGCTCCGAACTGTCTGTTTATTTGAATTTTGTTTTAATTTCTCGCGATTACATTTGAATTGAGAATATATAGTATAGCATGTTTGAGAATGCTTTAGCCTTTAGGTCATTTTTGGATCCACTTTCATGTCTCGTTGGAAATCCTGTTTCCCATCTCTTGTCTTCGAAATCAAAAGCGGTTGCTTCTTCTTCTTCTTCTTCTTCACATGTTCTGAAAACATGCAGAAGTGACTTTTTTTTATTAAATTGAGTTGATAGATCAATTGGATGTTGTGCTAATTAGATATTAGCAGATTGATTAATGGTTAACTTTACTATAATTCTGATCACCAAGATTTTGGGCATTTAATGTTTATAATTTAAATACCAAATAATTAAATAAATTATTAATTATTAAATAATAATCAGTACATATTTTAAAGTTAATACAGAGTAATTCGAGTGTTAATTATGATTCTTACATGAGTTATTCATCACTTTTGACCTTAATATATTTAACTAATTGATTA
This sequence comes from Platanthera guangdongensis, assembly GCA_039583875.1. Lineage (NCBI taxonomy): Eukaryota > Viridiplantae > Streptophyta > Magnoliopsida > Asparagales > Orchidaceae > Platanthera > Platanthera guangdongensis. The sequence continues at coordinate 156,919,438 of CM077154.1, forward strand.
GCTGATTAGAGTGATTGATACTTAACTATTCAATAAATCTAATTAAGGACTTGTTAAAATTGTAATAAAGTCATTAATATTTTAATACTTAACAATGATAATTAAGGGTAAAATAATTATTTGGTAAAATGATTGATCTGATTAATTGGAAATATGAAAATTATTTAGAATAACTAAAGATTAATTTTGTTTTTTATTAAAAGATTGTTTTTTTCAAGGTTTTGAGAACCGGACCGGACATAGAATCGGTCTTGAGAGAGGTTCAAGGTTTAACCGGTTTGACCGGTTGAACCAGAGTTGAACCGGAGTTGAACCGTTTTGACATTAATGACTAAAATTATAATGTATCATATACAAATTAAATATATAATATATAAAATTTTGAACGTATATAAGTAATAAATATAAAAATATTGATGAAATAACAATTTTGAAGAAAGACCCTAAAAAATATCATCACAAATACATGTGGTCATACACCGGCTCCAAAACAACCTTTAAACTACACGCACGCGAGCACCTGGACGGTCGCACGCGAGGAAGACGAAGAACTAGAGAAGGTATCGGCTAACGGTAGTTTCACGTAGACATGCATGAGATCATATGGCCGAATGCTTGTTTTGGAGGAACCAAATAAGTTAACCCTAGCCCCAGAGAGCTCTAACATTTAATCTAAATCATTGGATCTAAAATTAGGCGATTGTTAACCGCAACCCGTTATTGGCTTGTCGCACCCCAAAATCTCCTAACTTTTCACGTCTTTTCGAAATATGTCTTGTACATGTAATTTCAGGAAAAGTGTTCAACACGAAAGCTGTAGATCTCAGCTCTCGACGAGATCTACAACTTTCGTGTTGAACACTTTTCCTGAAATTGTATGTGCAAGGCGTATTTCTGAAAGGCGCAAAACCTGAACATATTTTCAAACTACGTCTTGTACATGCATTTTTAGGAAAAGTGATCAACACGAAAGTTGATCTCGACGAGATCTACAACTTTCGTGTTGAGCACTTTTCCTAATATTGCATGTACAGAGCGTATTTCGAAAAAGCTGCGAAAAAGTATGAGATTTTGGAGTGTGATTAGCCAATAACGGGTTGCGGTTAACAATTGCCTAAAATTAATGCTGATTTTGTGAACCGCCCGGTTAGCCAAAAACCGGCCCGGTTTCCGGTTATCCGTTCAACCGGCCGGTTCCCGGTTCCTGGTCGGTTCTTGGCCAGGACGGTTTTAGGAACCAGAACGGACCGCCCGGAGGACTGGTCAGCGGTTCAACCGGTCGGACCGGCCGGTCCGGTCCGGTTTTTAAAACGTTGGTTTTTTTTCCTTTTGTTAAGGCAAGAATTAATAATTTCTTCATAATACTGGTAGGCATCAATTACTTGATATTCAGATAGGCTAATTAGTGATTGATTAAGCTTTCTATTATGATCATTAAATTTTTGTTAATAGTCAGGGTAAGTTTACATGCCGACCCCACTATAGGAGGATAAAGGCTTGATTGTTGTTGTGTTGTTGTTGTTGTTAGGGCAAGTTTACATGGCATAGTTAATTAATCAAATAACTAACATTTAAATTATAGTTAATTTTGTATTCTCAGCTTCTCTATAACAGAATCATAGAAGAACTTTGTATCCCCTCCTCTCCCCCATCATAACCTTGTCCCTAGCCTTTTGTCTCCAACAGATCTCTTCTTGCTCTTAGATAGAGCTTAACTGATTGGATGCATCCATATTTAGGAAAAAATTACAACATCTGGATGACGTCGAACAACTTGAGCTCCATGACGAGATTTATAATCATTGTCGAATTAATTAGGAGAAAATACAACAATTTTTATATCCATATTAGGGACCTTGTGTAGCTATGCTTCTTATATTGATCAAAAGATTTGATCCTAGTCTTTAGAAGCTTCACAACTTTATTCTAGCCATTCCTTCACTTGCTTTCACTCTTCCATGTTTTTGTTTCGCATATGTTTCTATATGATTGTCATTCAATTTCATAGAGACATTATAGAAAATAATATACTCATGCTAATTTATCCCTCAACTAAGATATGCCAGTTGGAAAAATAGCATTTTTTATTTTTGTATGATTGGAAACTATTTGTGGTAAACAAGCTCATTAGGAGTTTGTTTTGTTCGATGGTTGGCTCCCTGTGGGTGAACACCACTGCTGTTGGTGTCATTTCGGTTGTTTTCATGTATAATATATTGCTTCTAGTTGATTGTGTGCAAAGCTCTTAGTTCTTTCGTCTTTGTTCCATATTCCGTATGGTATCAGAGATGTCTAAGCTCTTTCACAACATCCAATCCTAGCGCCTCTTCTTTCTATTTATGTGTCCAAGTATTTCCCGGCAAAGTTTCAGTCAACGCCCTCCATGCGCTCATGCACTCTTCCTTCTTCTCTTCTCCAGCCATCAAAGTTCTCTCCAGTCGACTCTAGTCTCACGGGACCGCTCTCAACTCACCGCATTCTTCATCTCCTTTACATAACAACATTCACAAAATAGTCTCTTTGAGCTTCTTTTACTCGCTGCACCTACTTCGACAAAGTCTAATTATTACTTCCATCACTAGGCATATTGTTCCTTCTCTTGTGAAGCGGATCACTTCTTCCTTCGTAGGGTGCATATCTATGCTTATATATCAGACTGAACGATCCTCATGGACGCAGTCCGCACTTCCTTTGACATACAAAGCACATCGCTTCCTTCGATGGAGCAACGCTCTTCCTTTGGGAGCATCGCAGAGCAGAGCCTTCTTCCTTTAGGGAGCATTTTTTATGAAATTTCTCGGTTGTCTTCACTAATATGGCTAAGTATTATCGATCATGAACTTCAATGATCATTCTTGTATATGTGGTGTAACTGTGGACGAGGTTATACTTTGTGAGTTTATGATTGTGCATCCCCTGGCGATAGATACACTAGAGAAACTAAATTATCCACCTTCCATCAAGAAACCAATCATGTCTGCGCAACATGTTGGACTTGTCTTGGGGCTTTAAAGGGCTATTTTGTTTTCATACGAAAAAACAATGCATGCTACTTCCACTGATGTTTTTGTTTCGAGTCTCATTATCTTTTTCAGATTCCAGTAAACTTCAAGAATCTATTTTAAACTTTCCACTTCCCGTAGTGGATGGTATGTTTTTTCTCCATTACTGTCACCATCCTGGTGTGGGATTGGAAGAGTTGCAGTGTTAAAATTTATTGTAGGTATGGGTAATTTATGTTAAAATTTCAGGTTCTCTTTTCTTGGATTATGAGATGCACATCATCTCTCTTATATCAACCCTTCGTCAGATCAGTGCTGGAGCTTATATTTGATTAACTTTTTTTTACATTATCATAGGATTCAAGACTTTGAAGAACTACTTTTCTATATTCTTCAGGTGATGTATCTCAAAAAGAGGATCTTAAGGAAGCTCTTAGGGGAGTAAATTGTGTTTTCCACCTTGCCTCATATGGAATGTCAGGTAAAGAGATGCTTCAGTCAAGTCGTATCGATGAAGTGAACTTAATTGGAACCTGCAATGTATTGGATGTGTGTCATGAAATTGGTATCAAGAGACTTGTCTATGTCAGTACATACAATGTAGTGTTTGGAGGAAAGGAAATTGTTAATGGCAATGAGTTCCTTCCGTACTATCCTATTGATGAACATGTTGATCCATATGGGCGTAGCAAATCCATTGCGGAACAGTTGGTCTTGAAGAGCAATGGTCGTCCAGCCAAGTTAGTTTCTTTGCTAGTTTTTCTATACTCTGCTCTTGTAAGATTGTTTTTACTACATTTTGCATGCTTTAATTAATGAGTTTGAGTCTCCTTGACCGCCTAATCGTGTCTTTATAACAACATCATGACATGTGACATTCAATGTAGCACATTGATGAATGCAAAATTTAGAAGCTTATTGAATCAGGTATGTGTTTCGGTGTGGTGGGAACAATCATTCTTCATTGGAGGTCATCTTTGATGTTCATGGAGAAATTGAGAAGTTTGACACCCCATCCATAGGTTCTGCTGGATGAGAATGGCCCACATCTTCATGAGGGTTCAGTCATTCTGGCAATGCCCCGTTTCCATAATCTGAAGCTCATCAGCATGAAGAGGATTTCCAAACTGTAAAATGTCTCATTGGTCTTCTTTAGAGTGTTGGAGCTGCTTCATAGAGTCATAGTCCTGAGCCCTCCCCTGTCATGTCCTTGCTGCATTTGTAAAGGAGCTCTTGCAATGTAAAAAATTTCCCATTGTTAATTTTCGGAGATAATATAATAACTTGGCCACATTTCATATTTGAAAATAGAGTAATCAAGCTGTTAGCTATGTGACGCAGGGCGAATCTATAAGTGGCGGATTAATGGTAACCTAACCCTATATGCTATGCAAAAGTTCGACGGTTAAATCACAATTGAATAATAAATAATATCATCCCCCACAAATAAGTTTACATCAAGACACAAATAATTTATTGGGGCAAACAAGCTTAGGCTTTCCTCCGCGTGAAAGGTCAAAGTTAGAGCATGCGGCGAATAAATCCTGCAAAGCACAATAATAATATAACAAACAACTATCATGCAAGATATTCAAAACAAGTACAAGATCCAATCCAATATTAATATGCTGAAAATAATAATCCAGTACTAATAGTGGGCTGACCAAGACACTGAAGATTTTGGAGCCGGATGCGATTCGACAGCGATCTAATGTGGAATCCGCGGCGTGGAGATAACGTAAGTGACTGTCCTTGGCGGTGGGAGGTGGAAACAAACCAAAAATGAGTAGATCCGACGATGTATGGGTAGATTCGGGCGGGGAAGGATGGATTCGATGTTTAGGAGCAGATTCGGGCTAGGAGAGGAGGGGAGGGTGCGAGTAAATGACGGATCGTGGTTGCAATCATCCAGATCTGTACTGATCTGGATATAAGGGCTGTTTGGAGGTGGTTCCACGAAGAGGAACGAAGGTGGGGTGCGGCTTAGGGTTGTGGATGAAGGCGGGGTGGCAGTGGGGTAAGGGGATCTGGTCCGCGACTGTAAATAGGCCGCCGAAAGGAGGAGCGACGGGTGATGGCTGTAAGTGGGGGGCTGGTGACGGTGGGTTTGCTGGGAGAAAAGGGGCGGCGACAGGAGGAACTGCTGGAGGAGCTGAACTAGGGAAAACCGACGGCTTTAGTGTCTGAGGAAAAAAAACATTAGAAGTGCACAATTAATTTCATTTTTGCACAGTAGAAATGAATAGATGATTTCTCTGGACAGGAAGAATGTGGTTGGTTTTGGGGGCTGTAGGGGGTTGTGGGAGGGAGTTTGGGAGGGGAAAATGAAGCCTAGGGTGAGGGCAAACCTTGAGGAATGAGATACACACCTAGGAGTCGTCACTTAGGGTTCCACAGAGTTGGCAACGTGAGATGATCGCGGGAATCCGGGAATTCTCTTCTCCAAATTTTGTAATGCCTCAAATCAACCCACAAACCATCTATTTATAATAAAAGAAGAATTAGGGCATCCCACCATCGACGGCTATGATTGGTCGGAGGTGGGGCCACTCAAATACATCAAAATACAACGCAAAATAATGAAGTAATATATAAAATCGATTCACAATGCGAATCCGGGAACATCTTCGGAGTCGGATTGTCGATCCAGGCACGCCATATATGGAAAGTCACCAATCAGCCCCGAACGGGCCAAAAACTCGTCATTCACTGCAGGTCCTCGTCTCTGCTCCACATTAATTTCCCTGACTTGAAAGAATTCATCTCCCGATGAATAAGGATCAGAATTCTCTCGATGTATGCCAGATAAGACTCGAACAGGTCCACCAGAGGTAGTCCAAATGTCGTCGATGGAAGAATTTCCTTGCCAATCAACTCCCCCTGGCTGAAAAGCCGTCATCTCCGGTGTATGGAGACGACCATACTGAAGTCGAAGTCTAGGGGCGAGTCGATTGAGCTCTGCTGCAAGTACCAGGTGTCACCAACGTCTGTAGTAGGAATGCACTGGTGGAGTTCGGTCTCCACGATGCTATTAACGCTCAAATCACGAGTGGTGAATCCCGGTGCGATCGGTAGCGCCATACTACGTTATTAAAGGCGCGCCTAAGGCTCAAGGCTCACCAGGCTCAGTCGCCATAGGTAAAACCAAAGATGACGAGTCCCCAGCTGGGTGAGTGTCAGAAGTGGGTGAGTAGTGGTGGCTATCAGACGTGGGTGAGTAGTGGTGGCCATCAGACGTGGGTGAGCTATGAAGGTGGCAAGGCAACGAAAATGGAAGTGTGGGCGGCTGGAAGTCCCCACTGCTTGGGTCCACATACTCACGAGGCTCGAAGTATGGCGTCAGATTTTCAACATTAAATAATGGGTGGATACCCATACTTGTAGGGATATCAAGATCGTAGATGTTTGTTTCGATCTGTCTCATGATTATATAAGGATCCATTTGCCTAACGCTCAACATTTTAACAAGCCTCGCATGGAGCCTCACAATGCAGATTCTTATCATCACCTGCCCGCCTTCATGAAGTACCTGCGCTTGCCAATGAACATACGCATGCGATTTACAAGATTTATTACCAATATTGATTATTCGTCGGACCGACTCATGACATACATACAGACGATGAACATGCAACACAACAGACTCATGCAAAAGATGACGAAATGACTCAACATGATCATGTAAACGATGCAAATGTCACATGACCGACAGAACATGCTCTTTATGGGAAAATCTATCAAGGGAGGTGGTCTATCAGGAGGCTCTCTCGGTGGAGTAAAAAAAACTCTTTCCATGTGAGACGAGTGCTCAGATGGCGGTGAGGGACATCTATACTCAAATACGAGCTTGTAAAGAGCCAAATATCTTTCGGGGAATGTAGCACATCAGGGGGCTCACCAGGAGGTGTGTACGAAAAATCATCACAGATAAGAACGACGACAATCATCATACTGATTGCCTCTAACATAGTGGGGTCGTGTCGGTTGGTCAACACGATCTCTGAAAACGGTGTACTGCAATCGAGAATGATCATCATAATAACATGAGGATCTCCCTGACTTGTAGGGATACCCATACTTGTAGGGATATCAAGATCGTAGATGTTTGTTTCGACATTCAATACTGGGTGGATACCCATACTTGTAGGGATATCATGATCGTAGATGTTTGTTTCGATCTGTCTCATGATTATATAAGGATCCATTTGCCTAACTCTCAATCTTTTAGCAAGACTCGCATGGAGCCTCACAACGCAGATTCTTACTATCACCTGCTCGCCTTCATGAAGTACCTACACTTGCCAATGAACATACACATGCGATTTACAAGATTTATTACCAATATTGATTATTCGTCGGACCGACTCATGACATACATGCAAACGATGAACATGCAACACAACAGACTCATGCAAAAGATGACGAAACGACTCAACAGGATCATGTAAACGATGCAAATGTCACATGACCGACACAACATGCTTTTTATGGGAAAATCTATCAAGGAGGTGGTCTATCAGGAGGCTCTCTCGGTGGAGTATAAAAAAACTCTTTCCATGTGAGACAAGTGCTCAGATGGTAGTGAGAGACATCTATACTCAAATACGAGCTTATAAAGAGCCAAATATCTTTCGGGGAACGTAGCACGTCAGGGGGCTCACCAGGAGGTGTGTACGAAAAGTCATCACGGATAAGAACGACGACAATCATCATACTGATCGCCTCTAACATAGTGGGGTCGTGTCGGTTGGTTAACACGATCTTTGAAAGCGGTGTATTGCAATCGAGAATGATCATCATAATAACATGAGGATCTCCCTGACTGGGTTTTGTGAGAGCGGGTGTAAGTGGGCTCGAGACCTGTAAATTAAGGAGGGGAATAATCGTGACACTTAGACATAATGAAAAACTTATAGACTCTACGTCTGCGTATCGAAAAGTGCACGCAACCTTGCTCTGATACCAATTGACACGGGGCGAATCTATAGGTGGCAGATTAACGCCGACCTAACCCTACATGCTATGCAAAAGTCCGACGGTTAGATCACAATTGAATAATAAATAATATCATCACACGCAGATAAGTTCACAGGACGACAAATAATTTATTGGGGCAGACAAGCTTAGTCTTTCCTCCGCGTGGAGGGTCAAAGGTAGAGCGCGCGACGAATAAATCCTGCAAACCACAATAATAAATAATAATTTAACGAACAACTATCATGCAAGATATTCAAAATAAGTATAAGATCAAATCCAATATAAATATGCTGAAAATAATAATCTAGTACAACAAAATCTCACCAAATAGTGGCCTGACTAAGACACTGAAGATTCCAGAGCCGGTTGCGATTCGACAACGATCTAATGTGGAACCGACTGCGTGGAGATAGCGTAAGTGGCTGTCCTCGGCGGTGGGAGGTGGAAACGAACCAAAAATGAGTAGATCCGGCGATGTATGAGTAGATCCGGTCAGGAAAGGATGGATCCGATGTTTAGGAGCGGATCCAGGCTAGGGGAGGAGGGGAGGGTGCGGGGAAATGATGGATCGGGGCTTCAATCATCTAGATCTGTACTGATCTGGATATAAGGGTTGTTTGGAGGTGGTTCCACGAAGAGGAAGGAAGGTGGGGTGGGCTTTAGGGCTGTGGATGAAGGCGGGGTGGCAGTGGGGTAAGGGGATCTGGGCAGCGACTGTAAACAAGGCGCCGAAAAGGAGGAGCGGTGGGTGGTGGCTGTAGGGGGGGGGGCTGATGACGGTCGGTTTCCTGGGAGAAAAAGGGCGGCAACAAGAGGAACTGCTAGAGGGGCTGAACCAGGGAAAACCTGCGGCTTCAGTGTGTGAGGAAAAAACTTTAGAAATGCACAGTGAATTTCATTTTTGCACAGTAGAAATGAACAAAAGATTTCAATGGACAGGAAGAATGTGGTTGGTTTGGGAGGTTGTAGGGGGGCTGCGGGAAGGAGTTTGAGAGGAGAAAATAAAGCCTAGGGTTAGGGCAAACCTTAAGGAATGAGATACACACCTAGGAGTCGTCACCTAGGGTTTCACGGAGTCGGCACCGTGGGATGATTGCAGGAATCCAGGAATTCTCTTCTCCAAATTCTGCAATGCCTCAAATCATTCCACAAACCATCTATTTATAATAAAAAGGGGATTATGGCATCCACCATCGACGGGTATGATTGGCCGGAGGTGGAGCCAAATCGATTCGCAACACAAATCGATTTGCAACGCGAATCCGGGCACATCTGCAGAGTCTGATCGTCGATCTGGGCATGCCAAAGTACAAACCTAAACCCGTCCTCCACTGCAGGTACTCGTCTCTGCTCCACATCACTATGTCAAAGTACAAACCTAAATGCATTTGTAATTTTAATAGTAGATTTCTCAAGTTAATCCATCTTTGGAAGGTTTTGCATTATTTTAGCACTGCTGTCAAGCTATATCCCCAGCTGTTCATAAGTTATTGCATACATGTGATTCATACACCCTTCCCTGTTTAATTAGCATTCAGTGGGATTCTTAATAGTTTATGAAGATTGTTGTTTTATTCAGGAAAAAAAGTGGTGTTTCTCTTTATACTTGTGCGATCCGTCCTGCTGCTATTTATGGACCCGGGGAGCAGAGACACTTTCCAAGGATACTCTCACTTGCACAGATGGGTCTTGCATTTTTTAAAGTTGGCGATGATAGTGTGAAGACAGATTGGGTTTATATGGACAACCTTGTACTAGCCCTTATATTGGCAAGCATGGGCCTTCTAGATGACATTCCGGGTAGGAAAGGACTTCCAGTTGCTGCTGGACAAGCATATTTCATATCTGATGGTACGGATCATACTCAATTTGTTTCTTTACCGTGAATTTGTAAATCTATTTCTTCAGTGTCAATAGTTTTGGATCATATTCTGTAGTTTCAAATTGGTTTAGGTATAAACTGATCCAAACTCATTAATGTTTTACTATTTTAACTTTGGGCTTGTTTCACAGTTCCATCAAAATTGACTTCATCTGAAGTTTTGGACAAAGCCTAGTAGTTTCAGACTAAGGCTGCGTTTGACATGGCTTATCGCAGCTTATTTGCTCCGGTGAGGTTGGACAAAAATGGCATTGTCTTGCCAAAATCTTGTCTCAAACTAGTTTCCTTTTTGTAACATTTGTCATACCAAACATACATTCTATGACAATGACGTTTTTGTCCAACCTCACCGGAGCAAATAAGTTGTGGTAAGCTTCGCCAAGCGCAGCCTAAATTTCTGTTGGAATATTTACATTATATTCACTCTTAAATGATATACTTGTTCGATTTTAAAAATTATGAAAACAAGTTGCGAAATATCAGATATAAATTAACACTAAATTAAGAATAATGGAATGAGAGTTTAGTTAGAAATAGAGATTGTGTAAGACGTACGATAACTATTTTAAAGAAGTTGCAAAATATCGCAGCTTATTTGCTCCGGTGAGGTTGGACAAAAATGGCATTGTCTTGCCAAAATTTTGTCTCAAACTAGTTTTCTTTTTGTAACATTTGTCATACCAAACATACATTCTATGACAATGACGTTTTTGTCCAACCTCACCGAAGCAAATAAGTTGTGGTAAGCTTCGCCAAGCGCAGCCTAAATTTCTGTTGGAATATTTACATTATATTCACTCTTAAATGATATACTTGTTCGATTTTAAAAATTATGAAAACAAGTTGCAAAATATCAGATATAAATTAACACTGAATTAAGAATAATGGAATGAGAGTTTAGTTAGAAATAGAGATTGTGTAAAACGTACGATAACTATTTTAAAGAAGTTGCACCGCCCTCTAATATAGCTTCTTATAAGCGGTAGTCGTATCAAGACGAGAACAAAGAACACAAACTTGCATTCCATAAAAGAAAACATGAATATAATCGGGAGATAAGTTTCTGTCGAGCATCCAAATGCTGGGTCCTCCAACACACTCCCCTCTCCAAGAGAGCCAAATGACAAACTTCAAAAGATATTTCACTCGCAATCTATGGATTCCTTATTGTTAGAATAACCCTTATATTGGGCCCATGTTTTGGCCCATTTATGCTTCTTCTCCTTTAGTCTCACATCTTGTATAAGATTTGTTTTTTTTTCTCTCTCTCTCTCCTATATATTTGTATTCTCTCATTGTATTTACATACTCAATCAATATACATAAGTTTTGGGCTCTTTCTACATGGTATCAAAGCGAGGTTACGATTCTCGCGGTCTGCCGACGTTTGACCGCGCTCTGTAATTTCTCTCGCGGTCTACCTCCCGCGGCTTGTTCTTCGCGGACTGTTCCTTTCTATCCGCGTTCCCCTGCGGCCTGCCCTCTCAGTCCGCTTCTTTCTGCTATATCTTTTTCTCCTCTCCGTGGATCCACCTTCAACCCCCCCCTCTTGCTTTTATAGCCTTTTCCCCCTCCTAATTCGTGGGACCACCCTCTTTTCTGTCCGCTGCGGCCTCTCTACTCGCTGCGGCCTCTCTACTCGTCGCGGCCTCTTCCGCCTGTCTTTCCTTGCGGTTTCTCTGTTCGCTGCTAAGATCTGCCTGACCGTGCGGGCTGTCTCCTTCTCGCCTGCATCTTGGTCGCGGTCTCCTGCGCTTCTCCTGGTCGCCCGCCTTTGTCTCTGCCCGCTACGACTTCTCTCAGTCCGGCGCGACTTGTCTCTGCCCGGCGCTTCTCCTGGTCGCTCCGCCTTTTGGTCGCGGCCTCATCCAGCCGCTTGTGCTTTTACCTCTTGACCGGGCGGTCTCTTATCCGCTGCGACCACTTCTCTCCGCATATCAGTCGCGCTCTGACTGCTCGCTGGTGCTGGTGTGACCGTGCAGCCTTGTTCTTTTCCCTTCCCGCTCTCTTGGTCGCGGTCTCCTGTCCTCCTCGACGCGGCCTTGTCGCGCGACCTCTTGCTCCATCCGCGGCGGTCTTCCCTGGTCGTCTAAGGGCTGCGGCCTGTCTCTATGACTTCCTCTGGCACTTCTCCCAGCTCGGCGGCCAGCCCGCCCCCTGTCCACCCGGCCTGTCCTCAAGACCGCTCGGCCTGTTCTGTCGAACTCCGTGACGAGCTCCGGATAACTACCATCTCTCTTTCTGGCAAGAAGAACTTTATTCCTTGGGTGCATTCTGTTCGGCGGGTTCTCCAGGCTAAGGGCCTTCTGCTGCACCTTACTCAGGCACCTGCTTCTCCACTTACGGATGACTGGCTTCGTAATGACGGTTGTGTTCAGACTTGAATTCTGAACTCCTTGGATGGTGAGCCGTATCAAATGGCTATGTACCACGACACCGCCAAGGCTATGTGGGATGAGCTCCATTCCTTGTATTCTGGCCGCGACAGCCTCCAACATCTTTATGACATCCTCACTGATCTCTTCACTCTCGACACTGGCGGCGCCTCAGATATGACCTCGTTTGTCGCTCGGGCTAAAACTCTTGCTGAAGCCGGGATCCAGCACCAGCCGCCCACCAATGATCATGCTGCTCAGCGGGCTCAGAAGGAAGCTGCTTGCATTGCCATCCTTATGGCCCGCTTCCTTCTCATCTTCAAAGTCTTCGTGCTCAGGTCCTAGCCGCTCCCACTACGCCCTCTTTCTCGGATGTCTGCTCCATGATTCTCCGGGTCTCCCCTCCTCCGGATCCTCCTGCTCCTTCTCCACCGGCTCTTCTTCAGCATGCCCCTCCGCTCTTACCATCTCCTCCCACTTCTGCTCGGGGGGGGGGGGGGGGGATGGTCGGGCTCGCGGGGCCGGGGCCGTGGCCGTGGAGGACGTGGCCGGCCAAAGTGCTCCTTCTGCGGGAAAGATGGTCATCTTGAGGCGATTTGTTACAAGAAAATTGGCTACCCCCCTCGCCCGATGGCTTCTGCTGTTACTGAAGCTACTCCTCCGGATCTCGAGACCGTCTGTCTTCAGCTCCAGCATCTCCAGGGTCTGCTCAACCCCCCCTCGGCCTCCGTCGCCTCCGTCTCCCACACAGGTACTGCTTGTCTCTCCCACAGCCCGGGTTGGATTGTGGACTCTGGCGCCACTCATCACATCACTTCGCAACGGCCTGCCCAGTACTCGGATTCTCTTTATCCGAAGTCTATCACCGTGGCCAATGGGGCGCTGGTTCCTGTCTCCGGCTCGGCCGATCTTTCTATCCACTCATCCCTCCCTCTTCGCTCGGCTCTTTATGTTCCGAGTTCACCTTTTAACTTACTCTCTGTTGGGCGTCTTACAAGTGACCTATATTGTTCTGTTATATTCACTTCCTCTTCATTTGTTATACAGGATCGGCGGACGCGGACTACCATTGGTAAAGGCCGGCTGCGGAATGAGCTCTACCTTCTCGATGACTCTCCCATCGCTCTGTCTTCCGTCTCCTCCACTGCCAGGAATCGCCGACTTGGTCATGCCCCTCTGCCAGTTCTCCAGCGGGCTCTTCCAGACCTTTCTTTTACTTCTTTTCAGTGTGATTCATGTATTCACGGCAAACAGCCACGTTCTTCGTTTCCTTCGCATTGTACTCGGAGTGCGGCTCCTTTTGATCTTGTTCATTCGGATATTTGGGGACCATTTCAGATTCCTAGTATATGTGGTTTTCGTTATTTTCTCACCTTTATTGATGATCATTCACGCACCACGTGGCTCTACTTACTCCGAGAACGCTCCGAGCTTCCCCGAGTGTTTCGGGCATTTGTCCTCGAGACCCGGACGCAATTCCACAGCACACTCAAAACTCTCCATACTGATAATACTCGTGAATACACCAGCCACGACTTTACCATCTTATGTTCGGAATACGGAATTCTCCATCAAACCTCTTGCGCTTATACCCCGCAACAAAATGAGGTTGCCGAACGCAAGAACCGCCATTTACTGGATGTTGCCCGCTCCCTCATGGTCCAAATGCATGTTCCCAAGGCATACTGGAACTTTGCGGTCTCCACTGTCTGCTTTCTCATCAATCGCCTCCCTTCCTCTGTCCTCAATTATGCGACTCCTTTCAGCATATTGTTTCCCTCCACTCCGGCTTTCCCTCTCTCGCCCCGTATCTTCGGAAGCACCTGCTATGTCCACTGCCTCGGGCCCTCCTCCGATAAATTGGATCCCAGGGCGACGAAACACATCTTTGTTGGTTACTCCCGCACCCCGAAACGCTATGTTTGTTACTCACCCGCTACCTGCAAGGTCACCGTTTCTGCTGACGTTACATTCAGGGAAGACGAACCGTTCTTTCCTGCTCCGTCCCCAACTGCGCTACCACCGACTCCTCTTCCGCCGACCTTACCCCGTCCCATTATTCGTGCTACTACACCACAACCACCACTCTCCCCTCCCCCCGCTACTTCTACCACCAAACCAACTGTTATCCGTGTCTACACTCGTCGCCCTCCTAGCTCCGTTGCCCCTCTGCCGCCGACCTCTGCCATGGACACTTCGCGTCCCTCTGATCAGGTAACACCTTCCACTGCCCATCCTCTGGAAGCCTACGTCTCTCTTCATCGCCTTTCTCCACCTCTGCACACCTTTGCTACTTCTCTCTCTTCGATTTCTGTTCCTAACTCTGTGCAGGAGGCGCTTCAACATCCTGGCTGGCGGGCAGCCATGGAAGAGGAGATGTCTGCTCTCTGGGCTAACCAGACATGGACCGTTGTCCCCCTCCCTCCGGGTCAGAAACCGGTGGGGTGCAAGTGGGTCTTTGTCATCAAACATGCTGCTGATGGGACGATCGACCGTCTAAAGGCTCGCCTTGTCACTCGCGGCTTCACCCAGCAACAAGGGCTCGACTATGAGGAAACCTTTTCTCCGGTCGCCAAGCTCAATACCGTTCGGGTCCTCCTCTCTGTCGCTGTTCATCGCCAGTGGCATCTCTTTCAGCTCGATATCAAGAATGCTTTCTTAAATGGGGATCTCCAGGAGACGGTCTACATGCAACAACCGCCCGGGTTTGAGACCACGGGGGAGTCTCAGGTTTGCCGCCTTCTTAAGGCTCTGTATGGTCTCAAACAATCTCCACGGGCCTGGTTTGAGAAATTCAGTAAGGTCCTTCGAGATGTCGGCTTTACTCGAAGCTCGGCTGACTTCTCGTTGTTCACTCGTCACCGACCATCAGAGACGGTCCTTCTGTTAGTATATGTTGACGACATCATCATCACAGGAGATGACTTACAAGGGATACATGCCGTCAAAGTTCATCTAAACTCGGTCTTTCAGACAAAGGACCTGGGAACTCTGCGATACTTTCTGGGTCTTGAGGTTGCCAGGCGACCGGACGACCTTATTCTATCTCAACGAAAGTACTGTATTGATCTTCTTCATGATGCTGGTCTCTTAGGGTGTAAGCCATGTGATACCCCCATGGATGTAAACCACAAGCTATGTGCTCAGGCTTCTGACTCGGATCTTCTTCTCCAGAACCCTGAATATTATCGACGACTTGTTGGAAAGTTGATCTATCTTACTGTTACCAGACCAGATATTTCCTTTGTTGTTGGTCTTGTCAGTCGCTACATGCACTCTCCTCGCAAGTCTCATCTTCTAGCGGTTGAACGCATTCTGAGGTACTTAAAAACAGCCCCGGGTCAAGGACTTGTGTACCGGACTTCCTCGTCTGCTCCTACCTTAGTGACATACTCTGATGCGGACTATGCGGGCTCTCTTGATGACCGAAGGTCTACTAGTGGTTTCTGCACATATTTTCGAGGACATTTGGTTACATGGAGAAGCAAAAAACAAGCGGTCGTTGCTCGCTCATCGGCTGAGGCAGAATACCGCGCAATGACATCTGTTGTATCAGAACTAACATGGCTTGAAAGTCTTCTCACTGATCTGGGTGTAAAATTACCTTCTCCTGCTCTCCTTCTTTGTGATAGCCAAGCGGCTATACATATCGCCAAGAACCCAGTCTTCCACGAAAGAACGAAGCACATTGAAGTCGATTGCCACTTCGTTCGAGAGAAAGTTCAAATGAAGAAGCTCGATTTAAAGCATGTTCCAGAGACGGAACAAGTTGCGGATGTCCTCACAAAGGCTCTTCCCAAAGCATCCTTCTATCAATGCTTGTCCAAGCTTGGTGCATACGATTTGTACGCTCCAGCTTGCGGGGGAGTGTTAGAATAACCCTTATATTGGGCCCATGTTTTGGCCCATTTATGCTTCTTCTCCTTTAGTCCCACATCTTGTATAGGATTTGTTTTTTTTCTCTCTCTCTCCTATATATTTGTATTCTCTCATTGTATTTACATACTCAATCAATATACATAAGTTTTGGGCTCTTTCTACACTTATATAGATGGAGCCCCACTACTTGACAAAATACATAATAATACATAATAAATTGCTAATACAAGATAATTCATGACGGATGTTGCGTCTCTGCTTGCCAGGCGTATACGTATCACCACACCAGTCATGAAAAGCGACCTTGTCCCCCAAGAATGAGCCGAGAAGGCGTCGGCGAGACTCAGGTGGCTCCTCTGGTGTCTTATCAGGTGAAACATCAGAAGCTTAGAGACATTGTGTCCGGTTGGTTGTAACATATCTATGGTACAGGTGATCGAAACATGCATAGAGCTTGGCATGGGACTGCTCGAGAGGTGAAACAATGTTATACCCACAAAAGATCTTATTCTCAAGGTCGAGCGAGGAGCACACCAGTTGGGCCAGGGCCTCGGTCGGAGGCCAGATGCTATGAAGACTGATGGTGAAAATCCATCCAGATCCTTAACGAGTGTCGTGGGGCCAGACATTAGGCCGACGAGGAGTAGGTAATGTTGAATTGGAATGAAACCCACTGTGAGGCCTAGTCGAATTGGTAGAGTGATAAAGTGTGAGGGTAGGGTAATATTAGGCTCAAGACATGTTGGAAAAGAGAAGCTGAGATATAAGAGAGATGGTGGGAGGGCGGGGGTCTCTCAGAAATGGCGGGGAGCAGAAAAAGTCTATTGTATTGTGTGAAAAGCTAGCGAACCACCAAGTGGAGCCTCTGTCACGGATTTGTCCAAAGGCGAGCGGATTGGAGGGCAGTTGATGCAAATCAGAAGATTGTGTTGTATGAACGCTTTGTAGAGCTCCCTTATCTAGGAGGTATAGGGTTCAAGCCCCAACCTCAACAACCCGCCATTGGAATTAGCGACTGTGGCCAATCAGATCCATGGAAATGGGTTGGGGTCACTGGTATACAAACTTGTACCGTGCCCGCAGCAAACCAGGGTGTTACATAAAAAGTGCAGCTTAGTTGGTGATGGAGACCAGTTTAGAGCTCCCTTATCTAGGAGGTTTAGGGTTCAAGCCCCAGCCTCAACAACCCGCCATTGGAATTAGCGCCTTAGCAGTTGCGGCCAATCCGATCCGTGGAGATGGGTTGCGGTCACTGGCCTGCAAACCTATACCGCGCCCACAACAAACCAGGGTGTTATAGGGTATTTGGAGGTGTGTCGTGATTGGCAATGGGAGAACGAAGGTGGTGTTGGGAAAGGAGTGACACTCATCAACTTGCACGATGATTGTAGCCATCCATTTTATGCGGATCGACGATCCGAGAATTTTAGTTATTTTTTGTGTTTTTTATTTTCATGTATTTTAAGGACCGTCATGATCGGAGAATCATGACCGCTTATGTTGGCCTGTAGTGTGCGTGTATCGAGGGTGAGGGCTCACATTTAGAGGCATTGAAAAATTGAGCGTTGAAGCCCATCCTTTTGGTCAATTCGGTGCCCCCTTCTCGGGGTGTGAAGCCTAGGATCCCTCCTCCCTCTGTAGCTGTGAGCCATTCCCCCCCCCCCCCCCCCCCCCCCCCCCCCCGCCCTCTGCTTCCACCCTCCCCTCTCCTCTTCCCACAAAACAGCCGGACCCCTTCTATTCCTCTCTCAATCCCTGGCCAGCCACCTCCAATTCCATCCCGACCTCCACCCCATAGCAGCCGGCCATAACCTCCCCCCCTCCAATCCACTGTCAAGTTCCTCCCCCTTCCAAGCTTCATTCCCCCCACATTTCTTACAACAGCCCCTCTGCCGCCCCTCTAGGACCTCTCTCCATCACACAGCCGGCACCCCCAAGCCCACCTTCCCCTCTCCCTCCCACCAAACCTCCAAAACAACCCCATTTTTCCCCTCATCCACCTCCGGTGATCACCATAGAACATCTCCGGTGACCCACCACCATTTCGTCTTCATTTTCCATCATTTTTGTTTTACGACGATCGCCAAAAAATTCCCTGGCCACCTCCACCACCACTGGCAACCACCTCCGGCCAACCACCTTCACTGCAACCCATAACCAACTCATAACCACCTCCACCACTAACCCTCTCCTAAATTCCAGCTCACTACTCACTCCAACTTCTCAACGCATCCCCCTTGTTACCTTCCCACCTCCCCTCTACTTTATGTTGAACCACCTCCCAACGGACTCCCAACCACCTCTGCCAACCCCCTCCCAGTCATCCCTCCCTCCTTCCACACCCCTCACCCCATGTGGACCACCTCCCAACCAGTTACTCTTGCTGTATAAAATTTCCTGGCAGAAGTTTTCAACTCTCCACCCCTCCCAGTTGCTGTCCCGGCCTCAAAACTGCTACCAGCCAGCCCCCAGCTGCTCGGATAGCCAGTTATGACTTCATAGAGGACTGAATTCAGCCCCGGGAGGCTATCTCTGCCACTACACAGCTCTCTGAAATCACCCCATCTCTCCCCCTTCAGTATCGTACGAGTTCAAGGTTTGTTTGCTTCTTATTTTTTGTCGAATATTGTGTTAAATCCCTACTTAAAGGGATATTAGTTTGTAAAGTTTGAATCCAATTGTTTGAGACATTGCTTGTTCTCATTGCCTAGTTATTTGATTTTTCATCACTCTTGCATTTGCATCATCTCATGTGTTTCCTTATTTGAAAGTTTTAATTTTGTGGCAAATCAAACTTAATATTGTTTTATAAATATCAATTGTTGCAAGTAAATTGCCGAATTCATGTGTTGTTGCATGTAGGAGTTCACCCATTATTCCTTGTCATATAGGACCGTCCTGCATCAGGGTGGCGGTGGGATGGAGGGAGAAGGAACCTCGTCGGGAAGCAGAGAGGCGGGCATGGGCTTTAAGGGTGCATGTGGAAGAAGGCGGCAATGAAGCGCAAGCACTCTGACCTTCAATTCGATTGCATCAAGCATGCACCCAGTTCAGAAGGAGGGCCTGGGTGGCATGAGGCTCCGGAGGGCCCCCAAAATGTTGCAGTAGCCGCATGAGGGGAGTCAGAATACTGCAAGAGCCGTAGGAGGGGTGCCGGAATGCTACAGGAGCCGCAGGAGGGGAGGATGGACATGACAGTGGCAGAAGATGGTTGGTGGAGCGCTGGAAGGCGGCTGGAGAAGGTGGCTGGAGAAGGTGGCTGGAGAAGGCGGTTGGAGCCCAAAGGTGTGGATGGACAAGGCTGGAGAAGTAGAGCCCAAAGGTGACAGCAGGTAGGCGCACGAGCTGTGGAAGAAGTCAGACAAGGCGTGTGATGCAGATTGGACACGAGGAGGCATGCGAGCGGAAGACGACGCACAGGGTCATGTGCAATGATTGCAGTCAATTGAGATCGAGTGGTGTTAAGCTAAAACACGGGAGGAGAGGCAAATGCACAAGAAGGATCGAGCATGTGGGGGTGTGGTTGGCAGAGGTGTCGTCGAGGAGTGTCGAGCACACATGAAGGGTTGACGTTGTGTCGTTTGCGAGGGAAGCGACGTTGGAGCGGGTTCGGTTGAACGACAAAAGGTTGTACGCAAGGAGAAGCAGTATCCTTTCGGTGCCGCTGGAAGAAGATGTAGATCCAATTAGGATTCTGTTCCCCTAAATGAGCGGCGGGTCGGACCAATTGATACACTCTATCCGTATCAAGAACGAGAACAAAGAACAAGAACTTGCATGACATAAAAGTAAACACAGATACAATTGGGAGACAAGCTCCCGCCAAGCACCCGAAGATGGGTACTCCAAGAAACTCCCATCTCTAAGAGAGCCAAATGACTAACACTTCAAAGATACCTCACTCACAATCTAAGAGCTCCTTATATAGATGAAGCTCCCCACTACATGAAAAAATAAATAACAATGCGTCATAAACTGCAAATACAAGATAGTACATGATGGTCATTGCATGAACCTCTAAATGAAATTGTAGATGAACCCCTAGATGAAATCGTAGATGAACCCCTAAATTAAACCATAGATTAACCTACAGATGAAACCGTAGATGAACCCCTAGATAAATTCCTAGATAAACCCTTAGATAAACCCCTATATGAACCCCTAGATGAAATCCTAGATGAATACTTAGATGAAACCCTAGATAAACTCCTAGATGGACCACTGAATAAACCCCTAGATGGACCACTGAATAAACCCCTAGATGAACACCTGGATAAACTTATAGATGAACACCTGGATAAACTTCTAGATGAACCCCTAGATTAGATAAACCTGTAGATGAACCCCTAAATTAACCCCCAGATGTACCCCTAGACGAACCCCATGATAAACTGTGGAAGAACCCCTAGATAAACTAATAGAAGAACCTGTAGATGAACCAATAGATAAACCTTCGGTGCCCAAATCCAGCAGCAGGAAAGCATTAAGACCCCGGTTTTCTTACGACAAACCTCCGCACAAGTTTCCGGGTGATTTTCTGATGGACAAAGGGGAACCACATGACGTTCCTCGTTACCAGTGAAGACTTTTTGAAGACGTTACAGAGGCAAATATGTTCATGAAGTGGTTACCAGTGAAGGCTTTTTGAGAGAATACTTAACATTTTTGATAATAGCTTTTGGAGGAGATGTAAGGGGTGGGGTGGGGGTGTTGAGTTTAATCTAATAATTTAACTATTTATTCTGAAGAGAATGTTGACGTTATAAGTGTGTAACTAAGCCCTGAAGGAAAAAAAAAACTAAGCCCAGAAGGATCATTAGGATTAATTATGATGGGGGTGTTGGACCCAGAACATTTAATTGTCCCATAATGTCTTTAAGAGTGTATGTATGCGTATCTATACTAAATTATAAAGAAACATTTGGAACTATCAAAACAATCTCAGCCATTGGTCACGATCCTCAATTATTTACCAACAAAACAATCTCAGTCAGCCAGACTGGCTGTATATTTAAACCGTGTGGGGTCTGACAGTAAAATAAAAAAAACTACGGCATCGATGAATGATCGACTATTGTTTACGTATATGATGCTGATGTATTTTTGTGGCAGGTTTTGGTGGATTGGCCAGTTAAGGAACTAGCTAGAGATCGTTCCTTGTTATGAGCTTATTAATAAGTTTTTAGAATTCATTCAGAACAAATATACAAAATTCTTTTTTTAGCACTTAACAGACTTGACGATAGTTTGCTTGTTTTTAGATCCATATCATTATGTGAATTAGGTATTATAGCATTTTCATGTCTGAGTAACTTCCCATTTTCAATTTGGTGGCTTGCTATTTGTAGGATCGCCGCTTAACACTTTCAATTCTATCATCAATCCCCTGCTTAAGAACCTGGACTATGATGTACCAAGATTTACTATTGATGTCAAGCATGCACTCCTTTTGTCACGAATATTCTGGTTCATATGGATGTTCCTTTCCCCTTGGCTCAATCATCCATGGGTTATTGATCCTCTTCTTCTCCCAGCTGAAGTTTACAAGGTTAGATATATACTTTTATGGGCTTAGTTATGGAAGAGCACAATTAGATGATAGAATAATGTGTTATATTAAGGAGATATCTAAACGAGTGAAGAAGAGTTAGCTCTTGAAAAGACGTGTCGTGCAAATATGTAGTTCTAAACGAGTTTGGATTGAGACTGAAAGGAGAATAGGTGAAGTCCATGATTTTGGACAACATATTTTTCCAACAAACAATTAAAGTACAAGAGGATATCTTGGTGAAGTATTTTAATAACAATATTTTCGGGGTCCAACGTCTTCAGATATCTAGCAGTTATATTATTATGAGGCTTTAGGTATTGAGTCGAGTTGTATCGAGTCAAGTTGTATTAGTCGAGTCATATCGAGTCGAGTTGTGATTATTGGTTATTAGCGTCTTAAATCTTAATGTTTTAATGTTTCACACATTTTCTTCATATGAGTACTTATGCCAATGCCATCAAGGTCGTATATATAGGCCCCCTTTGGTCTTGTATGAATATCAAAGAATGAAATCAATTTCTCTTTATCTCTCAAGTTCTTCCCTCTCTCTAATCTCTCAAGTCCATAACATAATCATGACGCGCTCGTGGGTAGGCATGAGTCCTATGAACGTGTGAGGGTGGTCGTACATATGCAGTCTCAGATTCCTCATATAGAGGTGACATGTAGTATCGATAACTAGAGTGATACTGTGCTCTATCCTCATAATATGGTGCAGAAGGACCAGTATGATCCACTCGAGTACGAGGATAAAATCGACGATAGTCATCGTACTGGTCGTCTCTATAATGAGAACGCGCTGGTGAGTCAACACGATCTCTGGAAGTGGTATACGATGATCGAGGATAATCATCAAAGTATCGCACAGATCTCTGCGATGAAGTACTATGTGAATGAGTGTAAGTGAAGTCGTGATCCTTAAATAAAAGATTTCTCCTAAATGTAAACCTTCCCACGTAATGATGAGAAATATCGTAATGTGCACGGACCGAATACTCATCTCGAATTTGAGGCGGCATTGACGCTCGAGGGGTTCCTTCTAAACGATTCATCATAACATTAAGGGTTTCAAATCCTTCTCACATGGCCAGGTTCAACTCGACTATTTGGTGGTTGAATGGTAGAATCCACGGGGGTGGTTCATTCCCTTCGTTCCCACGACTCAGGTGACCATGCTCAACTCGACGCATCCTATCACTACGCCGATGCATGCGAACACATAAGTCAAATGCAATGATGATGCTTAAAAAATAATTCTCTTTTTTTGGAAAAAATTCAAAATGATATGCGGGTTCCTATTCTGCGCAGGGCGGATCCCAAAATTTGGAAAAATTTTGACAACCTGCCTCTGATACCAAATTGATGCAGGACGACGCGTAGGGTTTGCACGTCTGTCGGCTTTTTCTAGGAAACCTTAACAGAATGTAACGAAATATGTTTTTTTAAAAAAAGATTTGAGCGGGCGTTGCATAGAGTTTATGAAATTAAGCAACTTAAATTTTGTAAAGCACGAAATTCACTACGTTGTTAGAAAAATGAAATTTCTTAATAAAAGGTTTAATTTTAAATCCGGGAAGGAAGCTCGCAACTTTCGTTTCGTTCCCTTTGTCGTACCGCAACAAAAATCGTGAACTCCAAATACGTTTTCGTTTGGAGTTTTCGACGTAGTATTTGCTGACAAAACTCGGGTGAATACCCAACAATGAGTCTATTATCCTACAAGAAAAAAATAGAGGCACACACAAAGGAAAAGATAGAAATAATTTCCCACGGAAGAGATGTCTTCCGTATTTGAAGTCGATGACGATCACACGAGAAACTCCTCGTCACCTTCGATCTCCGCTCCGAGGTATGGCCGCTATCGCACACGGGCACCAAGGAATTGAAGTGCTCCCTCACACGAGGTGGTTCCACGGAGGCCACAAACTAACAAACCTAAAATTCACTCGCTTTCACACTAGAGGCTCCACGAAATCTCAAGTACAAGAGATAATAGTTCCTCTCTTCATTATCTTCCCAATCGGCAACAAAAAGAGAACAAATCCACTGCTACAGGAACATTAAACCCATTGTTCATCTTCTTCTTGACTGAAACAACCGAGACTTAATGTCCTAAACAGAACTTTAAACAGAACTTCCAAAGAATCTCATTAATCACTAATACATTCATCCCTAATCTCTAAGAGCAGCTTTAAATTACGCCTATCTAACAGGAAGAACACAAATCATTCATTAACACTAACTCTTAATTGGAATCAAACAAACGGCAGCAAACACTTTCAATTTTTCATTCATCGACTACTCCTAATCTCACTTACAGGAAATTAACACAACTGTAAGCCCTCATTCAACATCAATCATATTCTTCAACAATCAATCACCAAAAAAAATGATTACAGGGATCCCCTTTATATAGGATTTCGAAAACAAAATTAGAAGAAAAAAAGAGAAAACTGCACACGATCCGACGGCTGTGGAAGGACGGCCATGGCGGAATGGATCGAGCGGCCATGGTAGAAGTCGTGGCCGGAGGTTAAAGCTCCGGAGGTTTGCTCGTGGGGTGCGGTTGTAGCCATCGTGGCCTCCGGTGGTGTCAAAAACGGCGTATGGCGTGAGGCGCAGCGGGCTTGAGGCCGAAAATGGCGGAACGATTGGCACTGGATCGGGGAGAAGAACAGTACTGCGGCGGCTGACTCGGGCCATTCTCCTCTCTTTAACCTAAACTTATATATATAAGTATATATATATATATGTTTATAAATATATATATATATATATATATATATATATATATATATATATATATTACAAAAATACCCAAAAAACACAATTACATAAATTAACACAATACAACGTTTAGGGCCAATAGTGATCTGGACAAGTGCGACGTCGGGACTTTTGCGATGACCTGATCTGGGCTGGTCTTCACCAACTCTCCCCTTCTCGAAATCACTCATCTCTGGTGAGTGCTCCGAGTGGTAGTACGGGAGAAGATCAACATCTAGGCCAACGAACTAAAGATCTCTGAAAACCACCATTAGTAGTGGTCACTGTCCAATAGGTGCTCGGGAACTGGAATCGAATAATCTCCTTGCGTCCCATGCTCAACTTGAAACTGGCAGTGAAAACAAAGGAACTACGATGGAAGTGTCAGTAGCGAAATAAACGTCGGTATGTCCTGAATGTGGCTCCTCACTCTCACTCACCAACCCAGAAGAATCAAATGAAGGAGAAGACAATGGAAATTCTAAAGACTCATGCGAACAATCGTGAAATAAAGTCAGATAGGCTACATTAAAAACGGATTTGCTTCCCAAACAGAAGGCATCTCAAGTTCAAATGAACTTTACCCAATCCGATTTATCACTCGAAAGGGTCCAGTTCTACGGTCAGCTAGCTTCTTTACGGTACCCGAAGATGACCGTTCCGGATTTAGCTGAACCATAACAAAGTCATCCATTTTAAAACTAGTAGTCCTTTTTATGCTTTTAATTCGAGTTGAATAAAAATCATAAGTGTTATGCAATTTTCCGTTCAAAATTTATTTTTATGCAAATCATGCAAATGCAAAAGATAACTACTAATACGACTAACGCCACAAACCGATGGTTTCAGATACCAAGAGCAACTCCTGAGAGAGGTACATGATCAGGAGGCTCAGAGGGTAGATCATAAAAGAATTCAACGCGGGGCGATGAACACTCAAGTGCAAATCAGAGACAATAGTGACCAGATGTGTTAACATGGTCTGCGAATTGTCTCTGCAAGTATGGGTGACAGGGTATAATATCAATAGTGTAGGGAGTGCACCCTCAAACTCAACCGTGCTACTAAGGATAGATACATCCCAAATGTGCGGTGAACCCATATGCGGTTCATCTGGGGGTTCACCAGGAGGGGTATAAATAAATTCGTCGCAAATGCGACCCGTACAGACGTAGGCTTCAAAGACATTTGAAGTGCTCTCATATAACTGACAATGCACGTGAAGTGTGTGAATCGTGATAAACCTATTAAGAGAAATTGAGGCATCATGAGGCTCTTCAGGTGGGACATCTGAAAACTCATCGCAAATACGATGGTCAATAGGTGGTACGCCCCATAACTCATCTAGAGTACGAGTAACCAGATGACTACGTTCAAGCCCTACTACATAGGTGTCACACTCAAAATCATCTCGTTGAAAAACTATCGACATTAAGGGAGGAAATGAACCAGATATCCATTTCTTAAAATTCAAAAGTGTACTACTCAGATAAAGCTCATCCACACAAGGACGAGGTAGCTCATCTTTAGGCTCAATAGGAGGGTCGTCAAATGACCCATCAGTCGAGTGATGGTCCTCCAGAAATGAACCATCAGAAGGGGTCATACTTCCAGA
Source organism: Platanthera guangdongensis (assembly GCA_039583875.1). NCBI lineage: Eukaryota > Viridiplantae > Streptophyta > Magnoliopsida > Asparagales > Orchidaceae > Platanthera > Platanthera guangdongensis. The sequence goes on from CM077154.1 coordinate 156,945,485, forward strand.
TTGGGTAGGTGTGTGTTATGAAGAAGGTGGGAGAGAGAGATAGATCTAGAGAACTAAGAGAAGAAATTATGATTAGGAGGGAATACCTGATAATAATCTTGCATACTTCTTCAAGAGGGGGTCCGGGTATATTTATACCCGGACCAAGGCTGGCCGGCCGGCCCCAATGGGGGCTGAACCGGGTGGGTTCAACCCCCCCGATCCGCTATTTAGATAGTGGGGGCTGAACCGGTTGGTTCAACTCCGTTGTTGCCTTCAGACCCCTTGCGTCGTCGTGTGTATTGACGTCCAAATAAGCGGGCGCCGTCCGGAGGCGTAACATTCTCTGCCCCATCAAGAACCAGCTTGTCCCCAAGGTGGTAATCAGGGTACAGCTCGCGAAACTCCATCAGATCCACCCAAGTGTTGTCCGCTGCAGTCATATGTTGCCACTTAACCAATACTTCAGGACGGTACTCGGTCCCGCGATGCTTCCACTTGAGCAACAGGACTCCTCAGGTAACGGTCGTAGTTCGCCCACAACTGTAGCCTCAGGCAGAAGAGGGCTTGCCTGGACGGAGGCGCCAATCTTCTTCTTCAGCAGGGAAACATGAAAGGTCGGGTGTATCCGCGACCCCTCGGGCAGTGCCAACGTGTAAGCGACCGGGCCAACCCGACGAACAATCCGAAAGGGCCCATAGTAATGGGAGGCCAACTTTTAATTCGTCCGCTGGTCGACAGACAATTGCCTGTAGGGACGGAGCTTGAGAAAGACCTGATCATCCACCTAAAATTCGCGGTCTGTGTGATGTTTGTCCGCCTGTGCCTTCATGCGATCCTGTGCTGCCTGCAGATTCTCCCGTAAAGTAGCAATAGTGCGATCACGATCTCGGAGGGCCCGATCCACGGCGGGAAGCCCTGTGCTACCCGACTCATAGCTACTCAAGGAGGGCGGTGGCCGGCCGTATACGACCTCGAACGGGGTCATTTTGCTGGCAGAGTGGTAGGACGTGTTGTAACAGTATTCGGCCCAATGTAACCACCCTGCCCAAGTACGCGGCTCATCCATGACAAAGCAACGCAAGTAAGTCTCCAACCCCCGATTAAGAACCTCCGTCTGGCCATCCGTCTGCGGATGGTGAGCTGTGCTGAACCGTAGTGACGTGCCCTGTAAACGGAAGAGTTCCCTCCAGAATGTTCCCACAAAGGTCGGATCACGATCCGAAATGATCGCCCGTGGGATCTCATGCAACCTGACAACCTTCCGGGCAAATGTAGATGCAACTGATGTGCCGATGTACGATGGCTTAGAGCGATGAAGTGCCCGTACTTGGATAATTTATCGACGACCACCAAAATAACGGATTTTCCCTGAGACTTGGGCAACCCATCGATGAAATCCATGGAAACGGTATCCCAGACCTGATGAGGGATCTCCAACGGTGTAAGCAATCCGGCTGGGGAGGTCGGCTCATATTTCTGGCGCTGACATATGTCACACTGTCGAACAAACAACTGAATATCACGCTGCATACCCTTCCAGAAGACGTTTGCCCGTGCGCGCTGAAGGGTGCGGGCGAGACCGGCATGGCCACCTGTCGGCGAAGAATGAAACTCATGCATCATAACTGTCCGCCATGCTGACTGAGAAGGAATGACCACACGGTCCCGAAAGTGCAACCGGTCATTCCAAAGATGATAACCCGGAACCGTCTCCAGTGCCCGTCGGAGTGCGTCCACAATAGGTTGGAGCTGAGTCGCGCTCCACCTCTTCCAGTATCTCATCCATGGAGTCCCGCAGGGGTGTAGAAATCCGAGCGAGTGTGCCCTCCGGCAAGCGGGATAAGGCATTAGCAACTCGATTGCCCCGGCCCTGGCGGTAGACAATCTCATAGTCGTACCCCAGAAGTTTGGTGACCCACTTCTATTGGAGAGGAGAGGAGATCTGCTATTCCAACAAGTGCTTCAAACTCTGATGGTCCGTCCGAATCTTGAAGTTTCGCCCCAGCAGATAAGGTCGCCACAGAGCCACGACGTGAATAACGACCAACATCTCCTTCTCATAACCGGACAACCCCAATGTTCGAGGAGCCAATGCCTTGCTGTAGAAGGCTATCGGTCGCCTTTCCTGCATCAACACAGCACCCAGACCCACTCCCGACGCGTCCGTCTCGACGATGAACTCCTTGGTGAAATCCGGAAGTGCCAAGACCGACGTAGTCGTCACAGCCCGTTTGAGTGCCTGGAAAGCCGCCTCAGCCTCATCCTGCCACAAAAAAGCATCCTTCTGCAGTAACTGGGTCAGCGGCCTGACAATCTTGTCGCAGTCCCGCACAAAATGTCGTAGTAGCCCGTGAGACCCAAGAAGCCACGCAAGGCCTGGAATAGTCTGGGGCCGCGACCAAGAAACCATGCTCTCAATCTTCTGAGGGTCGGCTTTAACTCCGTCAGCCGAGACTAAATGGCCCAAGTACTCCACCTCCTCCTGACCGAAAGAACACTTCGACCGTTTGGCATAGAGCTGATGCTTGCGCACCAGGGAGAAGACCTGTGCGACATGGCGTAAGTGCTCTTCCCAACTAGCATTGTATATGAGGATGTCATAAAAAAAAATCAACACAAAATGGCGAAGGAGCGGACGAAAGATCTCGTTCATATTAGCCTGGAAGGTGGACGGTTCGCCGGTCAACCCGTTGGCTATCACCAAAAACTCATAGTGCCCATCGTGAGTCTTGAAGGCCGTCTTGTGGACGTCTTTTTCCCGCATGAGGATCTGGTAGTAGCCCGACCGAAGGTCAAGCTTGGTGAACCGCGTCGCCCCGTGTAGCTCGCCCAACAGTTCTTCAATCAATGGAATTAGGAACTTATCCTTCAGGATGGCGCAGTTCAGTGCACTGTAGTCCACACAAAACCGCCACGACCTATCCTTCTTCTTGACCAGAATGATCGGGGCCGAGAATGAGCTCGTGCTGGGCCAGATGATTCCCGCATTGAGCATCTCCCGAACGCTGTGCTCAATCTCAGCCTTCTGCATGTGCGAGTATCGATATGGCCGGATATTGGTAGGCTCCGCCCCTGCCTTGAGTACAATCTGATGATCCCAAAACCGTGACGGCGGAAGTGTGCGTGGCTCCTGGAAAATGTCAGCATATTCCTCCACAAGGGACTGCATCTGTATGGGCACCTCAGATGGCCCGGCCTCATCCGACCTCACCCCCAAAAGTACCGCCATCAAGCTTCCTGCCTCCCCGAGTTGCTGCATGCTTCAAAGAGATACTTCCTTTACCAGCGAAGATGTGAGACTCTTCAAACAGAACTGTTTCCTCTGCTGCATGAATTCCATCGTCATTTGATCCCAATCAAAAGTGACCCGTCGTAACTGCTGTAGCCACTGAACTCCCAGTACCATGTCCGTGCCCCGAATGGGTAAAAGATAGACATCCGCGCAGCCCACGTACCCCTGCATCCGAAGCGCCACCCCTTTTAACACACCTTCGCACTGCAACTTGCTGCCGTCCGCCACCACAACCTAGAAGGCAGCCCCCGTATCAATCACATGCCCAACCCGCTGGACCACGTCAGGATGGATGAAATTGTGCGTACTCCCACTGTCCACCAGAATAGTCACTTTCTCGTGCCCGATCCTCCCCGCAAGTCGCATAGTGAGTGGAGGAGGGTTACACCCTTCCATAGCATGTAGGGAAACCCCGAACTCGGTCAGATCCAAGTCTTCAATGGGGACCTGCTCCTTCGGGCTCGGCTCGTCCTCCACATCTTCATGTAACATAAATACTTGTACCTTCTGACATTTGTGGCCCGCCGTGAACTTCTCGTCACAGTTAAAACAAAGTTCCTTTCTCCTTCCTTGCATGTAACTCCCCCCACGACAGTCGCGTCACCGTAGGCCGTCCGGCTACTGGTGGTTCTCTCCTAGCCATCGCCGGTGTAATAGTGGGTCTCACTGTAGTACGAGACCGCTGCCTGTTGAACCGCTCCTCCTGAATGCGGGCCAGACTAATGACGTAATTCAAGCCGCGGGGCATGTATACCTGAATCTCATCTTTTAAGTGTTCCTTCAACCCAAAGACAAAACAACTGAGGAGTGTCTTCTCCTCCCAGTGCACCCTATTTGCCAACTTTTCAAACTCCGTCCTGTATTCCATCACGGTGCCCTTCTGGCGTAAATTTTGCAAGAGGGCCTCAAAGTCCTCAAACTCCAGGGGCCCGAACCGAGCGCTGAACCCATCGACAAACTCCGCCCACGACACATAATCCTGTCCCCGCAAGAACCACTGCGTCCACTGAAAAGCGTCATCCTCTAAGTGGAAGGACGCCAGTTGCACCCACTGTACCTCTGACACCTCTTGATAGCTGAAAAACAACTATGCCTTCTGTACCCACTCCAAGGCGTCCCCTCCGTTATACCGATGGACATTCACGCGTGGCAACTTCGGAGGCATGTACGTCCTCGGTGCGGCTTGCCCTTGCCACCCCGCTCCATGCCCGTTCCACGCCGGCCGTCTGGGGTCCATGCCCCCAACGCATGCGCCCGGGTAGCCTTGATGTTGCTGTCCCGAAAAGACTGGATAGGACTGTCCCCCAAATCGAGCACCCGCTGCCCCTCCGGCCAAGCCACCAGCCCGCGGGTGGGGGAGGATTCCCGCATTTCCGCCGCCATGAGGAGCCGGCCTACCCCCGCCGTTTTTGTCGACGCCGACCCGCGCCCATGGCGGGAGACCGATTCCGCCCTCCGGTCCTCCGTACGCAGCCGAGCCGGCCCCAGGTGGAGGTCCGTGACCTCCCCAGCCCGATGCCACGCCGCTACCCCGAACCCCGTCCTCCGCGCGTCGGATCGGCCGATCCCGCCGATTCGGTGATGTGAGAAGCCGAATTCTGCGCTCCCGGGATTTCGACGGCTGATCCTTGTCCTCCGCCGTTCTCGTCGTGCAATGGCGATTTCCCCTTCAGATTTTGTGCAATCAACGCATTGAGTTCTTCCATCCTTAGATCGATCTGTTCTTCCAACCGTTGGGTGGACACCTTCATCTCTTCTTCGATGGCGGCCACCGAATCGGTCAATCCGGCGTAGTTTACCTCCAGTGTTTCCAAACGATTCGCCTCTTCTTGTCCGCGAATAGCAACCACGGTGGAGGAAAGAATCCTCTGATACCAAATGTTATGAAGGTGGGAGAGAGAGATAGATCTAGAGAACTAAGAGGAGAAATTAGGGTTAGGAGGGAATACTGATAATAATCATGCATACTTCTTCAAGAGGGGGTCCGAGTATATTTATACCCGGACCAAGGCTGGCCGGCCGGCCCCAACGGGGGCTGAACCGGGTGGGTTCAGCCCCCCCGATCCGCTATTTAGATAGTGGGGGCTAAACCGGTTGGTTGAGCCCCGTTGTTGCCTTCACACCCCTTGCGTCGTCGTGTGTATTGACGCCCAAATAAGCGGGCGCCGTCCGGAGGCGTAACAGGGTGACTACCTCGAGTTCACTACTAAGCTCTCGGCTCCCGATCGTAATGTCACTCGGTGCGCCATCGGGTGAAGTGTGCAAGGAATCTACACTCAAAAGTGAGCTAATGGATATAAAATCATGGGAGGATTCACTAAGTGGAGCAGACTCATATGGGGGTTGACTCCACACATCCTGTATTAGAATGTCAGTCAGGGTGGGTGATGTATCCCTGCTGTGGGTAGTGTAATGCTCTTGCTGACCCTTAATGTCTGTAGTCATGTTCACATTCAGAATACTAGGAGGATCACTATGTGTGATGTACTCTTGACGAGAGTGACCTCTATAAGTATTTCAAGTGTAATCATGATGAACGTCCATAACATAATCATGACGTGCTCGTGGGTAGCATGAGTCCTACGAACGCGTGAGAGTGGTCGCACATGCAATCTCAGATTCCTCATATAGAGGTGACATGTAGTATCGATAACTAGAGTGATACTGTGCTCTATCCTCATAATATGGTGCAGAAGGACCAGTATGATCCACTCAAAAACGACGATAGTTATCGTACTGGTCGTCTCTATAATGAGAACGTGTTGTTGGGTCAACACAATCTCTAGAAGTGGTATACGGTAATCGAGGATAATTATCGAAGTATCGCACAGATCTCTGTGATGTAGTACTATGTGAATGGGTGTAAGTGAAGTCGTGATCTTCAAATAAAGGATTTTTCCTAAAGGTAGATCTTCCCACGTAATGATGAGGAATATCATAATGTGCACGGACCAAATGCTCATCTCGAATTTGAGGCGGCATTGACGCTCGAGGGGTTCCTTCTAAACGATTCATCATAACACTAAAGGTTTCAAATCCTTCTCGCATGGCCAGGTTCAACTCGGCTATTTGATGGGTGAATGGTAGAATCCACGGGGGTGGTTCATTCCCTTCGTTCCCACGACTCAGGTGACCATGCTCAACTCGACGCATCCTATCACTACGCCGATGCATGCGAACACATAAGTCAAATGCAATGATGATGCTTAAAAAATTCTTTTTTTTTGGAAAAAATTCAAAATGATATGCGGGTTCCTATTCTGCGCAGGGCGGATCCCAAAATTATGAAAAATTTTGATAACCTGGCTCTGATACCAAATTGTTGCAGGACGTAGGGTTTGCGCGTCTGTCGGTTTTTTCTAGAAAACCCTAACCGAATGCAACGAAATATGTTTTTTTTAAAAAAATTTGAGCGGGCGTTGCATAGAGTTTATGAAATTAAGTAACGTAATTTTGTAAAGCACGAAATTCACTACGTTGTTAGAAAAATGAAATTTCTTAATAAAAGGGTTCAATTTTAAATCCGGGAAGGAAGCTCGCAACTTTCGTTATGTTCCCTTTGTCGTAGCACAATAAAAATCATGAACTCTAAATACGTTTCGTTTGGAGTTTTCGACGTAGTGTTCGCTGACAAAACTCGGGTGAAAACCCAACAATGAGTCTATTATCCTACGAAAAAAAATAGAGGCACACACAAAGGAAAGGATAGAAACAATTAGCCACGGAAACGACGTCTTCTTATTTGAAGTCGATGGCGATCACGCGAGAAACTACTCGTCACCTTTGATCTCCGCTCCGAGGTAGACCGCTATCGCACACGGGCACCAATGAATTAAAGCGCTCCCTCACATGAGATGGTTTCACGGAATCACTCAACAAAATAATTAGGCCACAAACTAACAAACCTAAAATTCACTCGCTTTCACACTAGAGGCTCCACGAAATCTCAAGTACAAGATATAATAGTTCCTCTCTTCATTATCTTCCCAATGGGCAACAAAAAGAGAACAAACTCACTGCTACAGGAACATTAAACCCACTGTTCATATTCTTCTTGACTGAAACAGCCGAGACTTAGTGTCCTAAACAGAACTTTAAACAGAACTTCCAAGGAATCTCATTAATCACTAATACATTCATCCCTAATCTCTAACATCAGCTTTAAATTACGCCTATCTAACAGGAAGAACACAAATCATTCATTAACACTAACTCTTAATTGGAATCAAACAAACTGCAGCAAACACTTTCAATTTTTCATTCATCAACTACTCCTAATCTCACTTACAGGAAATTAACACAACAGTAAACCCTCATTCAATATCAATCATATTCTTCAACAATCAATAAAAAAAAACGATTACAGGGATCCCCTTTATATAGGGTTTCAAAAACAAAATCAGAAGAAAAAAAGAGAACACTGCACACGATCCGGCGGTTGTGGGAGGACGGTCATGGCGGAATGGATCGAGCGGCCATGGTAGAAGTCGTGGCCGGCGGTTAGAGCTCCGGAGGTTTGCTCGTGGGGTGCGGTTGTAGCCATCGTGGCCTCTGGTGGCATCAAAATCGGCGTATGGCGTGAGGCGCAACGGGCTAGAGGCCGAAAATGGCGGAACGGTTGGCGCTGGATCGGGGAGAAGAACAGTACTGCGGCGGCTGACTCGGGCCATTCTCCTCTCTCTAACCTAAACTTATATATATATAAGTATATATATATTAATCTATATATATATATATATCTAAACTATTATATAAAGAAATATAATTTGGCTTTTAAAAGCCATGTTTTAAAAGCGATTGGAGCAAGCATGGTCGTAAGATCTGCTACAACTATAGTCATTGAAAGACGAGAAAGAGAGTGAGTGAGAGAAGAGAGAGAGAGAGCGTGCGACTTGGAGGGGGAGACTGTGTGGGCGCTGAGAGAGAGAAAAAGCTGGAGAGAGAGATATTCGGCCGAATTATGGAGGTATGGCTGATTCATGCTCGCATCATGTACAACATCACACATGGCGTAATTAAATAATATTTAACTACAATTTTATAGAACGTATCATGATTCTAATAATAGTGTGTTTTATAAATGTTTTGACTGATCGAGTATGGACAGGCGAAGCCCGCCAGGGGCGGGCGAACCCCGCCAGGGGCGTTTGGCCGTCCCCGCCAGGGGCGAGCGAACCCCGCCAGTGGCGTTTGGCCGTCCCCGCCAAGGGCGTTTGGCCGTAGGGGCGGAGCCCCGTGTCGGGCACTCGTATATATATATAAAAAAATATATATATATACTTTAACAATTCAAAATTACAAAAACAATTTTAAATTACAAATATATCTATATATATATATATAGTTTAAGTGTTTAACAGTAAAAAAATTACAAATACAATATTATATATATAATTATAATATATATATATTATATAATATATATTATATAGTTTATATTATATACGAGCATCTTCGCACGGGCTACACTCGTGCTCGATGCTCTCGGGCGGCCTTCGGCCGCAACAGGAGGGCTTCGCCCGCCTGCGCACGGGCTCCGCCCGCCTGCGCACGGGCTCCGCCCGCCTGCGCACGGGCTCCGCCCGTGCTTGATGCTTCAGGTGGTTTTCGGCCTCATCGAAGCGGGCTTCGCCGGCTTCCATGCAATCCACCATCTCGGCGCCGCACCCGCCACTCGCGGCTCCGGGAGTTCGAATCAGAATAATTTTGCTTCGAGGGGCCGCGAGTGGCGGGTGCGGCGCCGAGATGGTGGATTGCATGGAAGCGGGGAAGCCCGATTCTATGCGATCGAAAACCACCCGAAGCATCAAGCACGGGCGAAGCCCGTGCGCAGGCGGGCGAAGCCCGCCTGTTGTGACAGAAGGCCGCCCGAGATCATCGAGCACGAGCATAGCCCGTGCGAAGATGCTCGTATATATATATAAACATCCATATATATATGTGTGTTTATAAATATATATATCTTTATTATATAATACAATATGCATATTTGGATCACACCATGAAATGCATCTGGACCGTCCGATCAAGCTCCATCAAACACGGGTCGTAGGATTCAAAATAGGTGGGCTGCAAATATCCAAAATCCCCTTTTCAGCACTGTTCATTCAGGATTTTCTCCCGATTCCGGTTTCCACCTCCCGCATGCTCACGGTCTCACCCCTGCCGGCGCCGGCGGAGCCGCCGCCGGCCTTACCGGCGCCCACCGGCGGGTTCGCCGGCCTCCGGCGAACCTGCCCGGCGAGCTGCCACCGCCGTCGGACAACCTCCGGCGGGTTCGCCGGAGGCCGGCGAACCAGCCGGTGGGCGCCGGGCAGGCCGCCGGCGGCTCCGCCGGCGGGCGGCGGCGCCGGGCGGATGCAGCGCTGCCCGTGCACGGCTTTGATTTTTTTTTTTTCCGATTTTTTATTTTTTTATATATTTAAATAATTTATATTATTAATAAATAATTAAATAATTATTAAATAAATTTTTTAAAAATAGAAAATTAATAAATAACTTTAAAATTTTAAAATTATATGTCGGGCGAGCGAAGCCTGCCGGGGGGCGGGCGAAGCCCGCCGGAATGCCAAGCGGGCGAAGCCCGCTTGGTTGCGGGCGAAGCCGCAGCGACGCATCGAGAACGGACGGAGCCCGTTCGAAGATGCTAGTATATATATATATATATATATATATATATATATATATATATATATATATATATATAATAGATTTACAAAAATACCCAAAAAACATAATTACATAAACTAACACAATACAACGTTTAGGGCCAATAGTGGTCCTGACAAGTGCGACGTCGGGATTTTTGCGACGACCTGATCTGCGCTGGTCTCCACCACCCCGCCATCGCCGCAAATGGTTTTTGCCCCGTAGTTTGCACCATCGACATTGTCTCCTCCAATCCCCGTGGTGGTGTCGTCCTATTTTGGGTCACCGCCACTAGTACCCGCGGTCTCCATCTCATAGTCTCTGCTCCGGCCACCTGCTCTACCTGCCCATCTAGATCCATTCCTTTCACCGACCGTTCCCCAGTCGGCGCCACCGCTTCTCATTGCCACAGTTCACCGACGTCCCGGTCTTTCGTCGCCATCGACCGTCTACCGGGCACACTTGCCACGACTCTATTTCTACCCGACAGTCTCCCCTCCACAAGTGTCTTGTCATGCCAGCTTCTTGCAGTCTTTTATAACACTTGTGAGCATGTTGATGCCTCGCCGCTCAACGCCGCCTCCGCTACGACGACATGCCATCTGGAGTTGTTCTTGCGGTAAATCAAAGAGCCAAATGCTCGGTCATCCAATACCGTCCGATCTTGAGGGCAAGTTCGATTTGAAAAAGCTAGCTGTCTGACAGTTGTATGCGTCTTTATGTATTGAGTCGAGTTGTATCAAGTCGAATTATATGAGTCGAATTGTATGAGTCGAATTGCAACGAGTCGAGTTATGGTTACGAGTTCTTAGAGTCTTAGTGGTTTAATGTTTCACGCATTTTCTCTATATGTGGTATTTTTGTCCATGTCATCAGGGTCCTATATATATGCCCTCTTAGGTCTTGCATGAGATCAAAGAATGAAATCAATTTCTCTCTCTCTCAAGTCCTCTCTCTCTCTCTCTAGTCTCTCTTCTCCATTTCTATGGTTTAGCATAGCTCCCCTTCTTCCTCCCTCCTTGCATTCTCCGCGGGTGGAGCCCGGCTTCCCTTGCATCTCTGCCTCCACAGTGCTCGGGCCAACATCCTCTCATCTTTTACTATTGCTACTCTCTCTGATGTCTGCTAAATGTTGCACAAGGTGAAGTCGTCTCCTATACTTCCGCTCCCTTCTCAATATTGCTCCATCACGGCTTGGATCCCAAGCCACCACTGTTCCACCCACGTGGTGTCCGTTCCAGTTCTTGTGGCAGTGAGCGTGATGGCCGCCATCGCCCTATGGGACAAAACTCCCAACCCTGCATTTTCTGTGGGTGGGACGGACACACAGAAGCGGCCTGCTTTAGGGAACGTGGCTTTCCTTCACTGCATACTTCTATGTTGTATGCTTCCCCTTCCATTGAACCCTCCCCCTCCCACTGCCCGCTCTGACATCGACACCTTGTGGGATGAACTCCAACATCTTCGCGGGCTACTCTTCCGTCCTTTTACCTTTGGTGCTTCCGTATCCCATGAAGGTATCTTTTGTCTCTTCCATAGTCCGTCTTGGATTCTGGACTTTGGTACCACCAACCACATCACTCCACAAAAACCCGCTCAATATTTGGACTCTCCTTGTCCAAAGTTCATCACTGTGGCCAATGACGACACTCTTCATGTTACTGGCTTTGAATGTATGATGCTCACTCGATCTCTCTCGCTGAGATCTGTTCTTCATATTCTTGGCTCTCACTTTAATCTACTTTTTGTTAGCCGTTTAACCCACAATCATGATTGTCTTATTACGTTCTCCTCTTCCTCTTTTGTTGTGCAGGATCGACAGACACAAAATATTATTGTAGGGGACGACTGTCTAATGGGCTCTACATCTTGAATCTACCTGCCTCTGCCCTCTCCTCTGTCAGCTCTGTTGACTGGCATCGACGTCTTGTTCATGCTCCTCTTCCAGTCTTTCAAAAGGCTCTTCCGGATTTCTATTTTTCTTCTTTTGATTGTGAATCATGCATCTATGAAAAACATCATCGCTCTCTTTTTCCTCCTAGTTGTAATTGGAGCATTGCTCTCTTTGATTTAGTTCATTCTGATATTTGGCAACCCTACAAGGCTACAAAACTATGAGTATCTCTAGCTATCACTATTTCGTTACCTTTATTGATGATTACTCTTGCATGATTTGACTATAGATATGATGTGTGATTGCTCCGAGCTTCTGTCCTTTTTCCTCTCCTTTATAGCCGAAACCCAAACACAGTTTACCCGCACCATCAAAATTCTTCGCACTGACAATGCGCGTTAATACACCAACCATGCTTAATGCTTTTCAACAATTCTGCAACTCCTTGAGCATTATCCACCAAACTTCTTGTGTATATACACTTCTGCAGAACGGTGTTACTGGGGGGAAGAATCGTCACCTTCTCAAAGTGGCTCGGTCTCTTATCTTACAGACGCAACCAAAGATCTGCTATCTCTACTGCGTGTTATCTCATCAACCGCATGCTCTCTTCGGTCCTCAACTTTACCAGCACATTCTCTCTCTTATTTCTTGAGAGCGAACCATTTCCCTTAACACCACAGATCTTTGGTTGCGTCTGCTTCGTTCATCATCCGGGGCCCCCCATTGACAAACTAGCCCCTCACTTCACTCGCTACATGTTCGTTGATCATTCCCACACCCAAAAGGGCTATGTTTGTTATTCTCCCTCTACTCGCAAGATGTTGATGTCCGCAGATGTTACTTTCCTAGAACATCAGTTTTTCCATCCCACTGTCTTCACGATGACACCCTTTACGGATCTACCACGTCCTCGTGTTCCTACCACCTCCACTCTACCACCGTTACTCCCAACACTATCATCTGCCCCGACTCCTCCGTCCGTGTGTACTCTCGCTGCTTTCCTCGATCTGGTGCCTCGCAACATCCCTGTCTACCATTGATCCTCAACCACACCCTCTACCGCGCATCCTCTCTCCAACCACGCCTCCTTACACCGTTTCTCCTCTGATCTACGTAGGTTTGCGGTCTCCTTGTCTTCTATTTCCCCTCCCTCTTTTGTGTGGGAAGATCTTCAACATCCCAATTGGCGGGCGGCCATGGATGTGGAAATGGCCGCACTTTGGCCAAATAACACATGAGACCTTGTTCCCCTCCCCCCTAACCAATTTGTGGTTAGCTATAAGTGGATCTTCTCGACAACATGGACTTTATTCTGAGGAGACATTCTCTCATGTTGTCAAGCTCAACACCATTCGTCTCCTAATCTCTCTTGTTGTCCATGGTCAATGGCCGCTGCACCAGCTCAACATCAAGAACGCCTTCCTTATTGGCGACCTTATGAAGACTGTTTATATGCAACAACCTTCTGGTTATGCAACTACGGGGGAGTCCCTAGTCTGTCACATGAAGAAATTCCTATATGGCCTCAAACAGTCTCCACATGTATGATTTGATAAGTTTTGCCTGGTGGTTCGTGAGTGTGGTTTTACCCGCAGCTCAATACATTTCTCCTTGTTTACCCGTCACCGTTCTTTTGGCTCTGTTATCCTTTTTGTTATGTTGATGATATTCTTATCACTGGTGATGAACTATCTGACATTACTCATATCAAGAAACATCTTGCCTCTCAATTCCATACTAAAGATCTGGGCTGACTTCGATACTTCTTAGAGATTGAGGTCACCCAATAACCTAATGGTCTTGTTCTATCTTAGCAAAAATACTGTCTGATCTTCTTCATGATGTCAGCTACTCGGTGTAAACCCGTGGATACACCTATGGATGCAAATTATCAACCGTGTGCTCATAGCTCGGATTCAGATCAACTCCTACCTAATCCAAAGTATTATTGATGCCTCGTTGGCAAGCTTATCTATCTTACTGTCACACGACCTAACATATCCTTTGCGGTCGGTGTGGTCAGTCGTTTTATGCATACTCTTCAGACCTCTCATCTTCAGGCAGTCGAATGTATTCTTAGATATTTGAAGAATGCTCCAGAACAAGGCCTGGTGTACAAGCTTTTCACTTCTCTATCTCCCATTGCATACTGTGATGCTAATTATGTTGGATCCCTCGATGATCGTTGATCAAGCAACGGTTACTGCACATATTTTGGAGGAAATTTGATTACTTAGAGAAGCAAGAAACAATCTGTGGTCTCTCACAAAATAAGCCTGCAAATAATTTAAGCGCGTGCCGAATAAGCCTGCAAATCACGTGGTTTCACAATAATAAAAGCATATGATCTCATATCGAACAAAACATAGTTCGAGTACACAATATTAGGAGATAAACAAACTCCAGACTAAAGACCTACACGTGCCAGTGTCGGCGGGGTTAGGGGAAGGCGAACCGGATGCGACAACGTCGACGGGTGGTTCCACAAGTGGAGTACGGTGGCTGGATAGGGATGGGTGTTGATCTGGAGGATTTAAAGTTAACTGGCGGGCTGCGGGTTGTAGGTGCTGGACGGGGGTTGTTTATGGCCGGGTGGGGCTGGAGGTTTTGTGGGAGGTGGCGGCTGCGGTGGGGAGGGTGGACGGGCTTGGGATTGAAGGGATCTGTTGGAGGAAGGTTGGGGTCGGGCTGGAGGTTGAGGCATGGGGAGTCGGCGGGCTAGCTGGAGTTTTGTTGGGGCTGGGAAATCAGGAGGCAGGCAGCAAGATGGCAGGGGAAACGACTGGGAGAGGCCAGTATGGCAAGGGGGAAGGCTGGGCGTGGTAAATTGGGGTACGATAAGGTGGAAAGGCTACGACCTGGCTGTAGGAGGCCTCATGGGGTCAGGGAAGAGGAAGGGTGGCAGCGGCATGGCTGTAGGATGCTCGGTGGGAGGTGGTTGAAGGCAGAAATGGCGCACGAGGGAGATGCATGACTTAGAGTCCACCGAGGACGACCGACAGTTGCAAGAAGTAAACCCATGATCACCTAAACCGACCCCTGCATCCTTATAAATAAGAGAAAAAAACCCATAAATGACTTAGGGCACCCGAATTTGACGACACATATTGTCCGGGCCGATCGAGTGTCAAATACAATTCAAAATACATAAAATAATGTATCAAAAAGACTCGGAACGATCGTTCGGACACATCTGCTGACTCAAATTGCCCGAACGAGGAACGAATCACGACGATCTCCATCAATCTCTCCAGCTTGAAAGCACTCATCTCCGGTGAGTGAAGATGCACATGCTCTTGACGTAGCCATGAGATAAAGCAAGCAAACTCCTTTGGCAAATTCCAAGCAACATCTAGACAGGCCCACAGGGGTAACAACTCCAGTGGACAAGATATCGTTGTGTATCTTGCCCGCCCATGATGGTGAAGTTATATGCTCCAATCAAAAGTATGTCTCCGGTGGTAGTTGGTGGCTCTGAATAAGATATATCTCCGTCGGAAAGCTGAAGTGATGAAACTGACACAACCGTTACAGGTGCCAGGTGGTCCTCAAGATGAGACTCCATAGGCTTAGAATGGGAGGGGTCAGTATGAGGCTGGGGCGAGGTGGCAGGAAATAACAAAAGTTGTGGCTCACACATGAGATGGAGGAAAAGGTCCACGTGCACACACTCGTCATAGTGAATCGTCGAGTTCCCAATACTAAATACTCGGTCTATCCCCACACTTTGGAGGATGTCAAGATCATATGCATTTATACCGATACATCACATTAATGTATAAGGACTCTCTCGCCGAACACTTGCGTTTCTTGCCGCTCCGTGTAGGAACCATTCAAGTTGTATGTGAATCATGACCCGCTGTCCAATTTCAAAAATCGGATCCCCCATGTACTAAACTGCTTGAATCTTATAATAATCATTATTTATTGCAATTTTATATCGGACAAATGCAAACAATTCACACAAATGACGTAAGACATGCAATGAACATGAATCAAGAAGCGTAGAATTGTCAAGCACATCAAATGAATGAACATGCAAGTGATGAACCCAAAAGATGACATACTCGCATGAATGATGCATGATAAACACGACAGACACGATACAAGGATTAACAACAAGCTCCATGTGGTGAAGGTTCCATGAAATGGGAGGCCTTATCAGGAGGTTCGTCGGGAGGAGTGTGATAACACTCAGTGAGTGTGCGATGAGTGTCAGAATGATCGTGAGAGACACCAACACTCCAATAAGAACTCAAATGGTTCCTAATATCTCTCAAGGAACATGACGCATCAGGCGGGTCGCCAGGAGTTACATATAAAAATTCGTCGTGAATGCTACGATCACCTGAGGGAGTAACAAAAACATCATTAATAGGGTGCGACACTCGAGTGTGGCGAGTGCCGCTAATAAAAAAGGACTCATCTGGTGGGCCAGCAAGCGGTATGTCTAAGAACTCATGAGTGTGGTGGATCATATGCTCAATTCTCAGTACATTGGGAGGAGTCTGTTGCGTCATTTCTTCATCATTTGTATGTGTCTGTTGGTTCATATGTTCATCATTTGTATGTGTTACATGTGTCGGTCCGATGATAAATCATACTGATAATAAATTTTATAAATCGCATGCATATGTTCTTTGGCAAGGACAAGTATTTCATGATGGCGAGCAGATAATTGTGAGAATCCGCGTCGTGAGGCTCTGTGCGAGGCCAGCTAAAAGCTTGAGTGGTAGACGAATGAATCCATACACAATCATGAGACCGATCAAAGCAAATATATATGATCTTGATTGACATCTCGACGAACATGAGTATCCTTCCCATATTTAATGTTGAGGATTTAACGACGTATTACAAGCCTCACGAGCATGTGGGCCTATTTTGTGGAGATCCTCTTGAGCATACACCTCTGCAACCTTTTGAGCCCACTCCCCCCACAACCGTTTGAGCCCGCATTTCCACAGTTTCAGTCCTACACCCAGTCTACTTCTGAGCCCCACCTGCCTTTGGGTCAGTCGCCTATGGCTTCACCGTTTACACTAGCGATCGCACTGTGACTTCCAACACATCAGTGGATTCTTGAGAGCATTATTGATATCATGACTCATGCATGCATAGCTGCACCAGTCAGTCAGACACAAGAATACCATTCACGAGGATGCTTTACCATCGACGATACTTGAACGACCTTTAGTGGACCTCGTCGAGTCTTACCTGACATGCACCGAGAGAATTCCGATCTCTATTCATCAGGAGATGAATTCATTCAAGCCGGGGAGAATGATGCGGATCGGAGGCGCGGATCGACGACAGAAGATGAGTTTTGGGCCTGTTCGGGGCCAATTGTCTACCTGCCATATTTAGCATCTCTAGGTCGACGATCCTACCTCACAGATGCGTCCGACTCGTCGCTTGCATTCAATTTCATATATTACTTTGTTGTTTTATATATATATTATTGTAATTGGGCCCTGCGCATCCACGACCAATCAAAGTTGTTGATGTCAGGTGTCCTAATTTTGTTTTCTTATAAATAAGAGACATGGGGGCTGCTTGGAATGGAAGCTCATTGCAGAATTTGGAGATTACAATTTTCAGATTTCTGCGATCACCGCACGGTGCTGACTCTGTGAAACCCTATGTGACGACTCCTAGGTGCTCATCCTCCTTCCCAAGACACTACGTAACCCCAGGCCTCTTTTTCCAACATCAAATCCCTACCTCCACCTCCAAAACCCATTTCCTGCAAGCCTGTTGAAGGATTCATGCAGCCGCACCTCATCACATCGTTGTTTTCCAGTCCCAAAAAACCACTGCTATCCAGGTTTTGCCGCTGATTTCCTGTTCTCCCGCCCCTGCATCCTCCCTGCTGCTGTTCCCCCCCCCTACAACCGCCTACCCAAACCCTCCCAGCAGCCGCCCTATATCTCCCAGCCACCCAGCCAGGTTGCTGTCCAGCCAGCCGCTCCCCTCCAAGACCCCTTCCAGCGACCTGTCCAGTCACCTCCACTCTTCCAGCGGCCTGTCCAGCCACCTCCACCCCTCCAGCCGCCTACCAGCAGACTGCTGGCCTCCATCTGCCCAGCCACCATCCCACCCCCACCCTTTCCTCCTTGATTCCAGCCATCCGCCGCCCCTCCTCCCCATTTCCAGCACACCGCTGCCCCATCCAGTCCTCCCCCTTCCTCCGTGGAACCACCACAAGCTTCCCCACGCTCAGATCTGTCCCCACCGCCTGGATCCGCCTCTCCACAACTAGATCTACCCTCCCACAGCCTAGATTCGCCTCCGAACAGCCAGATCTACCCAACCAGCCCAATTTCCCTTCCGAATTGTCTCCACCGCGCCGTGCTTCGCCAGATCTCTACACCTTGGGCAACCCTCATATTTTGTGAGTATTTATTTGTTGTATGAAGTTTAAATTCTCAATATTAATATATGAGGTTATGACTTCATGTTTGCGTGGATCTCTGGAATAATAGTTGTTTGTTTAGATTATTTTTGTGATCAGGTTTATTAATATGAGGTCATGATTTCATGTTTGTTTGGATTCATGCCAAGGAGGTCGACCATGGAAGCTATACATCTCTTGAGGAGACTCATTGACAACTATCGAGAAAGAAAACAAGATTTGCATATATTGTTTATTTATCTTGAGAAGGCTTATGATAGAGTTACAAGAGAGATCTTATGGAGAGTCTTAGAAAAGAAATGTATAAATATATCATATATTGACACAATCAAAGATATGTATACAAATTCAGTGACAAGGGTGAGGACATCTGGAGGATTAACACATGAATTTCCTATCACTATTGACTTACATCAAGGTTCAGCTTTAGGCCTTTATCTCTTTACCCTTATCTTAGATGAGCTCACCAGACATATTCAACAAGCAATACCTTGGTGTTTATTGTTTGCGGATGATATCGTTTTGGTTGATGAGACGTGCGAGGGTGTAAATACAACACTTGAATCTTGACGAGAGTATATGAAGCTTAAATTTAGCAGTACAAGAAGAGAGATGACTTCGTTATTAAGTTTGGTGATCAAGATATTTCCCGTAGTGAGTGTTTTAAATATCTTGGATCAATAGTTCAAAAAGACGGAGGTATTGATAAAGTTGTGACACATAGAATCCAAGCGGGTTGGTTGAAGTGGAGAGGCGCGTCAGAGATCTTATGTGATCGTAAAGTACCACTAAAACTTAAGGGCAAGTTTTACCGTACTGCAATTAGACCCGCGATGCTCTATGGTTCTGAGTGTTGGGCAGTGAATTGTGTACATGAGCAAAATATTGGAGTTGCGGAGATGAGAATGCTTAGGTTGAATGTGTGGACACACGAGATTGAATAAAATTAGGAATGAAAGTATCAGAGATAAGACAGGAGTAGCACCAATTGCAAAGAAGATGCGAGAAGCTCGTCTAAGATGGTTTGGACACGTACAAAGGAGAGCATTAGAGGCACATGTTAAGCGTTGTGAGAGTCTAGTCACTAGGCATGTTAAACGAGGGAGGGGTAGACCAATAAAGACTTGGTATGAAACTGTAAGGAAAGATATGTACTTAGGCATTAGTGAGATTGTGACAAAAGATAGGGCATAATGGCGACAAAGGATCCATATAGCCGACCCCACTATAGTGGGATAAAGGCTTGAATGTTGTTGTTGTTGTTGTTGTAAGGTTTATTCACTGCATACTCTTGCTTTGGGCCTTCACGCGGATGAAAGCCTAAGCCTACTTCCCTAAAAAATTATTTTTGCTATTGTTAAAATTATGTGCGTGCGATTAAATTATTTACTGTTTCATTTGAATTATCTATTGGGATTTGCATTACATGTAGGATTATGACAACATTACATTCGTTACCTATAGAGTCATCCTGCGCCATCAAGTCTCTGATGTTCTCACTAAAGCCTTACCTCACTCACTATACAAACAATGGCTTTCTGATGCAACCTGAGATGCACCCGTGTCTTATTTTATCTCTTGTATTTTTATTTGCATTTTACTGCGCGCTCATTCTACAGTTTATTGGTGTGGTCGTCCAATAAGTTCTTGAATAAAAAGATCCGTCAAATTAGGTGACTCGTTAATTAAGGCAAGCACTCAAAAATTATTTATTAAAAATAAACATTAGGCAACATTGAGATTAAAATCAAAACTTACTATTGAAATTAATTAAGATGGAAAAAAAGTCTTTTAGAAATCCCATAATTGATCCCTTATTTCAAAAGGATTTTATTTTTGTATACCTTCCATGAATCCATCTGGACAAATATCTAAACAGGAAGTTGATTTAAAAACATCACCTAGACTTTAAGATATATATTTTATTTTCCTAAGAAATCTAATGGCAGCCCACCCACCCGGCCATTAGGGAATTAGCATCTCCTTTTTTATAAAAAAGAAACCTTTTTTCACTGGGAGGACATCTTGGAAACAATTTGGAAATAGAGCACTCTTTCCTGATATTCCAGTCGGACGGCCTATCGCCCCCGCTCCTTCCGCTCCCGGCCGCCAACGCCCCCTCTCTGATCCTCACCATCGTCATCGATAGCCTATGTGGGATTCGACAAACTTCCCCCTTCCAATCCCCTTCGGCTTCGACGCCTCTTTCAATGGATCCGGCTCACATCACACAGGCGCTCGCCGGCCCAACTTAAATCTGTGCGTCGTCGAACCTCATCTCTGCCACCGTCAGCCTTCGCAGGCTTCGACGAGCCTTCGTGGGCTACGACGAAGTTGCCGCTCATTCTAGCACTTCCTGTTTTTGCCAGAAACTGTAGACTGCCTCCAGTGCACTATTTGTCTTCCAGCTGCTTGATTCCAGCTCTAACTCTCTGCCACCACCACTCCTCCACCCGAGTCCCTTCTGACCTCCTCAGGAGCCCTCTGAGCCTTTTTCTGTTCTGACTCCTCTTACCTGAAGTCCCTTATCATACGACTCCTTTGCTTCTTTGTTTTATGAATTGAGGTATATTCCCAAAACTATCTAGCTCTTTTCTGATTAGTCAAATTTATGCTCCTTTTGTTTATTTTGATCTTTTAAGTCAGAGTCTGCTTGCCTTAATTATCTCGTTACTCCTTTTTTAGTTAATTTTCACATTCTCACATGTTCTCTCATGTATGTTTGTTGGAGAATTATTTCATATTGTTAATTGTGTTCGATTCTGCGGCTCATATGCGTGTTTACGAGATTGTAGTAAATTATCGCTTATATTTGTTGGTGAAAATCTCTCTTATGATGAGTATTTAAAATCAATCTTAAGTTTATTATTTTAAAATTGGAATCGAGAACTTTGGATTACATCAATTTGGTATCAGAGATAGGTTAGATTCACCACTATCGTGAATTCGACAATCCATTAATTTTAAAATCTTTATTAAAAAAGGAAAGTTTTTTAGGGGTTAAAAAACAAATTTAGAGTATTTAAAATTAGAACTTTCCTTTTTTTTAAAAAAATAATCTTTGTGCTGCTTTTAAAATCTTTAGTCTTAAAAGAACAAAAAAAGGAGGATACTGACGAGCGCATTAAAGCTTTATTGAAAAACGTTGAATTCGTCACTGTAAACTTCAGGCAGAATCTGAATGGGTTGAGCACTGCAGTTCATAACCTTGAAGTGATAATGCGCAAGCAATATGTTTTTTATGAATACCTACCAACCACGTATCAACTAGTGGAAATCAGGTTTAGGACTACTAAATAATACTCTTTCTAGTCTCGTCGTTTCCCCCACGAGCACCTTGGCCCCACTTGTATCCACTATAACGCTTCTTTTAGTTGAGGAGTTTCTTCCCGAGCCCCAACTTCAAGATGAAAAGTTTCATCCTCCTCATCCCCTCATCCCGATTGAAGCAATGTTTCCACTTGCTCACAATTAATTGCAACCTTTAGTTGCCAAGTTTAGTCTCGAGGCCTCGCTCTAGGAAGAACTTACTAGTGGTGTCACTCACCTTGGATGTCATAACCTCGATCTCACTTCTCCCAGAGAAGGAGTTGGCTGGTGATGAGCCCCTTATCTTAAGTGACATAGACTCAGTCTTCATATGTCATGAGTCTCCTAGCCCACTGCAACCACCAATCCTGGAGAGTACAACTACTATGTTTGATGAACACTTGCCCTTGACATTAGAGTCATCACAATATTGATTTTATATTTGGAGATCCTCATTTTAATTCACTACATTATCCTCTAAACATAAACGCATTCGATGAACTTTATTTGTCAACTTGTCGATATTTTTATCAAAATTATTGTTATAAAGATAGTGGATGCCTAAGATATTCACACTAAACAAAGATACACGATTTAAAGGATTTTTCTGGAAAATTTTAATTAGTAAATTTTTGATTACTTATAAATTTTGTAACGTTGTTTAGATATTCCTCTAAACATAAACGTGTTCGATGAACTTTATTTGTCAACTTGTCGATATTTTTATCAAAATTATTGTTATAAAGATAGTGGATGCCTAAGATATTCACACTAAACAAAGATACACAATTTAAAGGATTTTTCTGGAAAATTTTAATCAGTAAATTTTTGATTAATTATAAATTTTGTAACGTTGGTCAGATTCGATCAGGTGACATGTTTGAGATAGTTGATTTTGGTTTTGTAGACTCTCGTATGTGTCTGACAAGAGAGTGTATGATGCGATGTGATTTAATTATTTCACAAGTCGAGCCTACTTGCTTCCCACTCCGTTTCTTTGATCCCCGCTCTCCCTCATTTTGTGATATCATTTTTTTATGCTCTAATTTTTACTGATCATTTAAATAATATGCATATAATTATGACTAACAGTTTGCGAGCATCTTCGAAAAATTATAATTCCATTGTTGATTTTATTATCAGGCCTTATGTTTTTTCGAAGGAGATTGATTTCCTGCATTTTTCAGGAAATGGAGTTTGCCTGCGGGTCATTAGCTGTAGCGAAGGATCCTTCCTTTGCCTCACTACCCACCACCATCCACAACATGACGAGCAGAGTTGTTCCAGATCAACGTTTGGATATTGATGCAACCTGAGTCGAGCCGGGGTCGAGCCCTTTCAACCTGGGAGAATTGATGCAACCTGAGTCGCACCCGCGTCTTATTTTATCTCATGCATTTTTATTTGGTATTTTGTAGAGCATGCATTAACGCGTATGCATTTTACTTTGCCCATATTGTATGACTTACTGCGGTGATTGTCTAATAAGTTCTTGAATAAAAGATCCGTCAAATTAGGTGACACGTTAATTAAGACGAGCACTAAAAAATGATTTATTAAAATTGTAGAGAAAGTTCCAAACCTTATATCTACTTCTTGAATACAAAAAAACAAGTATGAGTACAAATATATAGGAGAGAAGAGAGTAAGATCTAGCTATAAAAATAATGTGAGACTAAACACTAACTCCTACATGAGTTAATACATTATTTTTCCTAGTATTTTCTAACACTCCCCCGCAAGCTGGAGCGTACAAATCGTAGGCACCAAGCTTGGACAAAGAACTGATAGTAGAGACGCCGAGGTAAGGCCTTGGTGAGGATATCCGCAACTTGCTGGGCAGCAGGAACATGTGTTAACTCTATCTTCTTCAACTGAACCTTCTCCCAAATGAAGTGACAGTCAACTTCAATATGTTTTGTCCGTTCATGGAAGATCGGATTCTTGGCAATGTGTATAGCATCTTGAATGTCACACAATAAAATTGCGGGTGAGGAGAGCTTGACTCCTAGATCATCAAGGAGACCCTCAAGCCACGTGAGCTCAGACACAACAACTGCCATAGATCGATACTCAGCCTCAGCAGATGAGCGAGCAACCACAGATTGTTTCTTGCTGCGCCATGTAATTAGATGTCCTCCAAAGTAAGTGCAGTATCCACTTGTGGAACGACGGTCATCCAAAGAGCTATCATAATTAGCATCAGAATAAGCAATCAGAGATAAGGGAGACGAAGAGGGCTTGTATACAAGCCCTTGTCCAGGAGCAATCTTCAAGTAACGAAGAATACGTTCGACAGCTTGAAGATGAGAGATACGTGGCTCATGCATGAATCGACTGACAATTCCAACAACAAATGATATATCAGGTCTAATAACAGTGAGGTATATCAGCTTTCCCACAAGGCGATGATAATACTCTGGATTCGAAAGGAGCAAATCAGAGTCCGAGGCATGAGCACAAAGTTTGTGATTGATATCCACGGGAGTGTCAGCAGGCTTGCATCCAGAATAGCCCGCATCATGAAGTAGGTCAGGACAGTACTTTCTCTGAGATAGCACAAGCCCATCAGGTCTCCGAGCCACTTCGAGACCAAGAAAATATCGAAGGCTTCCCAAGTCCTTTGTTTGAAACACAGTTGCTAAATGCTGTTTGATCATCTGTATTCCTGAAAGATCATCTCCTGTAATCAGAATTTCATCCACATAAACCAAAAGAATTACTGTGCCTGTTGGACAATGACAAGTAAACAGAGAGAAGTCGGTCGAACTCCGAGTGAACCCAACAACACTAACGGTCTTGCTAAATTTGTCAAACTATGCCCGATGAGACTGTTTGAGAATATAAAGAGACTTCCTCAGACAACAGACAAGAGAATCCCCCATGGTCTCAAACCCGGGAGGTTGCTGCATATAAACGGCCTCCTGTAAATCGCCATTAAGAAAGACATTTTTGACGTCTAGTTGGTGTATGGACCAGTGGCGGTGAACAGCGAGGGAGATCAGCACACGAACAGTATTGAGTTTAGCGACTGGAGAAAAAGTCTCATCATAATCCAAGCCTTGTTGTTGAGTGAAGCCGCAAGCTACAAGACGAGCTTTCAAACGGTGAACCGTCCTATCCGGACCCTGTTTGACGACAAACACCCACTTACATCCCACACAAGATTGTCCAGGAGGAAGCGGGACCAAATCCCAAGTGTGGTTTGCCCAAAGAACAGTCCATCTCCTCTTCCATAGCCGCCCGCCACCCAGGATGCTGGAGAGCATCCTGTACAGAATTAGGGGTGGAGATAGAGGATAACGAAAGAACACTTTGTCGGAGTTCCGGAGAGAGGCGGCAAAAAGAGACAGTTGGCCAGCGGGTGGGCAGTGGAAGCTGTTGTCGGATCCGCAGGCTGCAAAACATCATTAGAGCAGGACAGCTCCCGTAGGGCAGTAGACAAAGAAGGACGTCGAGTGTACACACGAATGACAGATGTAAGTGGTTTATGTGGGATTGGTGTGGGAAGAAGAGGAGGAAGGTTTGAATGAACAAAGATAACAGGCCGCGAAAGAGGTGGGGGAAGAGGAGAATCAGCTGGTTGAGAGTAATATGGCTGATCTTCGAGGAAGGTAACATCAACAGAAGTAACCACCTTGCGATCCTTGGGGGAAAAACAAACGTAGCCCTTCTGAGTCCGAGAATAACCTACAAACATATATTTAGTGGCACGAGGAGCAAGTTTGTCAGTGGACGGGCCAAGATGATGAACAAAACACACACACTCAAACACGCGAGGGGTGATGGAGAAAGGAGGTTTGGAGGGAAAAAGAATATTGAAGGGAACCACAAAATTGAGAATGGAGGAAGACATGCGGTTAATAAGAGTGCATGCGGTAGAGATCGCAAAATTCCAATATTGTTTGGGAACATTCATTTGAATCATAAGAGAGCAGGTAACCTCAGGCAGGTGTCGATTCTTGCGTTCAGCAACGCCATTTTGTTGGGGGGGTATAGGCACAAGAGGTTTGATGGATGATCCCAAACTCAGCACAGAGGAGAGCGAAGGCATGACTCGTGTATTCACGAGCATTATCGGTGCGGAGAGTTTTAATTGTAGTTGAAAATTGGTTGCGAGTTTCAATGAAAAAGGTACGGAATACACCGAGCAATTCAGAACGATCACGAAGGAGATACAGCCAGGTCGATAAGGCCGCACGGTCACGGTGAGCACACCAGCGGCAAGATAAGATGCTGCGACCTAGATGCATAGCTCGCCGGGATGAGGGAAGCCGCAGCGACTAAGAGAACAAATCGCGGCGAGAAGAGAAGATGCAGCGACTAAAGACAAGTCGCGGCAAGCAGGGAGCAGAGCAACGAGAAGGCCAGAACTCGGCGGGTAGACAAGGAGACCGCAGCGAGTAGAGGGAAGCGGTTAGCCTGGATGAAACCGCGCGGGCAGAGAAAACAAGGGAGGGAAGACTCCACCTGTTAGAAAGGTTATAAAAGGGATGAGAAGGAGAAGAAGGGGTGGAAGCCACGAGAGAGAGAGAAGAGGAAGCGGTAAGAACTACCGTAACCGCGCGGGAGGCCGCGGTTAACAGAAAAACTAACCACCCGGAAGCGGTTAGAAAGGGAGCAGGCCGCAAGACACTGCTCCGCCCGGTAAGCAGGCGGAGCAAGCGGTTAGAAAAAAAAACAGGCCGGACCGTATCCCTCTGATACCATGTAGAGAAAGTTCCAAACCTTGTATATACTTCTTGAATACAAAAAAACAAGTATGAGTACAAATATATAGGAGAGAAGAGCGTAAGATCTAGCTATACAAACAATGTGGGACTAAACTCTAACTCCTACATTAGTTAATACATCATTTTTGCCTAGTATTTTCTAACAAAAATTAAACATTAGGCAACTTTGAGATTGAAATCAAAAATTACTTTTGAAATTAATTAAGAGGGAAAGAAAGTTTTTTAGAAATTCCATAATTGATCCCTTATTTCAAAAGGATTTCATTTTTGTATACCTTCCATGATTCATCAGGACAAATATCTAAAAAGGAAGTTGATTTAAAAACATTACCTCCTCTTTGGGCTATTTATTTTCCTAAGAAGTTTAAAGCAGCCCCCCTCCCCTATTAGGGAATTAACCTCTCATGCTTTATAAAAAAAAACCTTTTTCACTGGGAGGATAACTTGGAAACAATTAGGAAACAAAATACTCTCTCTCTGTTTCTTGATATTCCAGCCCGACAGCCTATCGCCCTCTCTCCTGCTCCCAGCCACCAACGCTACCTCGACGATCCTCACCATCGCCGCCGATGGCCTACATGGGCTCCGGCGAACTTCCCCCTTCCACTCCCCTTTGGCTTCGACGCCTCTTCGAGCGGATCCGATTCACATCACACAGGCTCGCCGGCTCAATTTGAATCCTTGCCTCGTCGAACCTCATCTCCGCCACCGCCAGCCTTTGTGGGCTCCGACGAACCTACCTCAGTCATCTTACGACAAAGTCGACGGAGTTGCTGCTCATTCCATCACTCCGGTCTTCGCCAGAAACCGTAGTGTACAACCCCGTAGCCGGGCGAGTGGGACCCTCCCCAAATATCATCCTAGGGGCGTGTTATGGGCGACGAGTTGGTGCGACCCCGTTCGAAGACGTGCGGGTGCTCGTGCGTGCGTGCGGAGGTTTTTTGTGCATATCTTAGAATTTATGTATATATATATATATATATATATATATATCTTATATATATATGATATATATTATTATATGGGGGGGGGGGGACAAAGAAAGGCAGGGAGGAGGAAAAAAAAGGAAAAAAGGTAGGAGGGCATCAGGGTTCCATCTCTCCCCCGCTAGGGTTCGGCCAGGAGGCAGCCGACGCCACCTCCTCTCTCTCGCCGCCGCCGCCTGTAGTGGCAGCCCGAGCCCCGCCTCCCTCTCTCACTCTCGGCCTGGAGCAGCAAGGGGCCGCCCGCCCCCTCTCTCTCTCCGGCCACCGCCTAAGCTAGGGCACGACCGCCACCCCCCCGCTCTCCCGTTGCCGCCTAAGCAGAGCAGACCGAGCTCGACGCCGCCCCCTTCCCCTCCCCCGTCGGCCTGGAGCGCCAGCCCGACCGCCCCTCTCTCTCTCTCCCGGCCGCCTGGAGCAACCCGGCCCCCTCCCTTTCTCTCGGCCTGGAGCAGGGCTCGGCTTGGAGTAGCAAGGCTCGGCCTAGAGTGGAGATCGACCACCGACGCGGCCGCATGCAGTAGGATCGACCCGGAGCTCCTCTCCCGGCCCCGCCGCCAAGCACGCGACAAGGGTAACGATGTTTCTACTTGGGCAGGTGAAGCCCTCAGTTTACATATTTGCATGGAAGCCCCTCTCCACCAACGGGTGGGGGGAAGGGAGCTTTCCGACGGGTTGACGTGTACGTCCCCGCAGTTAATTGCATTAGTACCCGGAAGCGTGAGTACGAGTTTAGGTATGCTGTGTGAAGCCCATCCGGACGTGTGAGCCGGATTGGTGATGTTCTGGGGTTCCCGGAGAAGACTCCGAGGAAGTTGTTTATTAGCCGCTTGCAGGGAATGCGCACCATAGCCCCAAAAAAGGGGGTGTGCGCAATATGTTTGGCCCGCTTATGTTAGCCGACCGATGCCTAGTTCGCCGCCGCTCGTCGAGACGTTGGCGTACAGGTGTTGCAGTACCAAACGAGGAATAGTGGGCTTAAGCCCGAGCTCGTGCCGGCCCTCGAAGGCCTTTTTTGTTTATATTGCCGGCCTGCGTGCTGAGTATGGAATTTATATTCCTGTAAATTTATTAATGCCTGTGATGCTCTGTGCCGGCCCTAAAAGGCCTATGTTATGATGTTAGCGGCCCAATTGGGGCTGCGTAGAGTAGGGCTGCTGGGCGGTTTTGCGCCAATAGTAAGGCGGGCGGGGAACATTTTACATAGACCCGAGGTGGCACCTCTAGTTAAGGAGTGGATCTTGAGATCCTCCTTATATGTTCCGGTCGGCCAAGAGAGCCCTCCGAAGGTACCTTAGCTCAGCCCTTGGCTTGGGAGGGGAAGAGTTTGTTAGTCTTCCGGGTATGCGGCGGGTCCTCCACGCTGAGACCTTGGGTCTGTCCCTTGTGTTCCTAGTCTTGTGCCTAGATTGTTCGCTTGAGGGTAGTAGGTGCGCGGTCACCCCTTCCCCAAGGGTCGAACTCCACAGGAGACCGATTTTCGGTTTCAACATTTTGGTGCGGTGAGCGTGGAGAGTGACCAACACAGAAGAACTCTGGCGAGCGTCATGGCTGTAGAAGAGGAACCAAGTGGCGACCAGGGTCATGCGTTGATATTTTGTATGTAAGGTCCTCATACTCAGAGTTGTCCCCTCTCATAGCTGTTGTTTGAATCCCATAGCATTTGGAGTAGGATTTGCACCTATTTGAAGCGCTTCTACCTATGAAAACCCGTGTATCCCCACTTATTACATCAACGAGAAACCTGGAGGTTATTATCTTCAGGATCAAGTAAGAGAACAGCTGAGAGGTATTAGGAGCCGGGGTGACCTGAAAGGGTTCCCTCCCTAACGGTAATATGTTATCTCTTCCTTGTAATTCAGTAGCGGTCAAATTTTCTCTTTATTACCAATTTGCCTCGAGCTTCTGAGTGCTTCAAGGGTTAGCCTCGCGATCGACTCTGGAAGCCAAACGTCCAACCCGTTCCTTTTAAATAGCCTAGTTCGGACGATGGGACGGTGCCGCGGGACTTTAAGCGCTATTGTAAGACCGAGCCTCTGCACTGACGGCCGAGATCAGCTCCCCCCTTGCTCGTCGGCCTATGTCCTCCCGATCGCACCTCTCCTCCGACTAGGGGAATTATCAGGAACGAGCCTATACGCTAACCTCCCAGATTTGATAAAGGGCCGATCTCTCCAAGCAATCACAAGTGAAGGCCTTTGTTATTGAGAGAGCAGGATAACATGTAAAGGGGCAGGTTTTGGCCCAAGGGAAGATGTTGGTCTCGAGTGCGTCCTAGAGGACCCTCGCAGGAACATTACCCGTCGCCCATGCACTAGCTCTCATCATCGAGTGACATGGCGGAAAGCGATCTTTGTCATTAGATCAGGATACGAGCCGTCGACCTGTTCCCAGTTCGGATGATGGGACGATGCCTTGGGACTCTAAGCGCTATTGTAAGACCGAGCCTCTGTACTGACGGCCGAGATCAGACCCCCCCCCCCTTGCATGTCGGCCTATGTCCCCCCGATTGCATCTCTCTTCCGATTGGAGGAATTATTAGGAACAGGTTCGGACGCCAGCTTCCCGATTTGACGACTTCCAGATCATCTCTCTTATGAAAAGAATGCGTCCTCCATTTGTAAAAGCATCAGTGCAATTAACTCTCCAACACCTCCTAAGTAAACAAGATGTCTCCACCTCGAGCAAAGTCAAGTACTCGAGTAGTGCATTTCCCTATCACCAACAACCAGGCTGAGTATGAGACGGTTATATCGAGACTGTGCCTGGCCTGAGAACTTGGGGTACATGATGTGGAGGTTCTTATTGACTCCTTGATGGTGGCCTCCCAGGTTAACGTGGAGTTCGAAGTGAGGGAGCCTACCCTCCAGTTATACTTGGCAAAAGTTTCTCAAGTCTCCTCACTCTGAGGTTGCTCTCGACGCTCCCGCCGTCAGACTTTCACCTAGCTGACTGAACCGGTGGTATCACCCGGGAGCCCGGACGATTCTCTGTGGACATCGTTATGACCCTGAACATCGTTATGAAATTCGTAGTGACAATGCTCCCGCCGCAATCTATGTGGACGATCGAAGTATTCGTTTAACAGACCCCGAGCAGATCCCGCTGTCAGGCTCTCACCTAGCTGGCAGGGCTGGAAGTCACTCGATGGCGGTAGTAGTGGACCCCGAGCAGATCCCGCTGTCAGGCTCTCACCTAGCTGACAGGGCTGGAAGTCACTCGGTGTCATCCTTGGGCCTCGAGCAGATCCCGCTGCCAGGCTCTCACCTAGCTGGTAGGGCTGGAAGTCACTCGATGGCGGTAGTAGTGGACCCCGGGTAGACTCGCTGTCAGGCTCTCATTAGCTGGCAGGGCTGTAGGCACACCCGGGGGGAAAGGATTGGTTCTTGGAGATTTTTGCAGGACCCCGAGTGATGCTCGGCCCCGGGTAGACCCGCTGCCTGGCTCCTACTAGCTGGCAGGTCCGTAGGCTCGCCTGGGGGTAAGGGACCCCGAGTGCTGCTCGGCCCCGGGTAGACTCGCTGTCAGGCTCTCATTAGCTGGCAGGGCTGTAGGCACACCTGGGGGGAAAGGATTGGTTCTTGGAGATTTTTGCAGGACCCCGAGTGATGCTCGGCCCCGGGTAGACCCGCTGCCTGACTCCTACTAGCTGGCAGGTCCGTAGGCTCGCCTGGGGGGTAAGGGACCCCGAGTGCTGCTCGGCCCCGAGTAGACTCGCTGTCAGGCTCTCACTAGTTGGCAGGGCTGTAGGCACACCTGGGGGAAAGGATTAGCTCCGCGTGTGCAAGAGGATACAAAATATATGCCTTTGTTTTTTCACGATATCACGAGAAATTATATACTTGTTGTAAGTAATGGTATAAGGGCAATCCAATAACAGTGAGCAAAAAGGTATCGAGTGATTCAAAAAGATCAGAAAGGTCATGGAGAGATTGATGTTCCAAGTGCAGATTTCAGTTTCTCTCAGATTTTTTTTTGGGTCGACTCCTACTCGCCGGATACGTTGGGTTGGATGATTCTTTTCAAGCTTGTACCAACCTCGAAAAGAGCGGGGATTATGTACAACCCCGTAGCCGGGCGAGTGGGACCCTCCCCAAATATCAGCCTAGGGGCGTGTTATGGGCGACGAGTTGGTGCGACCCCGTTAGAGCACATGCGAGCGCTCGTGCATGCATATGAAGGTTTTGTATTTCGTGTTATAAATGTATATGTTTATATATTTATTTATAATTGCATTGATTATATATAATGATATATTTATATATATGGAGGAAGAGAGAGGAGGGGCTAGAGGAGGAGACAGGAAATAAAAGAGAAAAAGGGGGGCTCGGGTACAGCAGCAAGGAGGGGAGAAAAAATAGGATGGGGAAAAGAGGGGGATCAGGATTCTTTCCCAGGGCTAGGGCACAGCCTCCTTCCCCCCTCTCTCCCGTCGTCGGCAAAGCAGGGCACGGCCTCCATCCCCCCTCTCTCCCATCGCCGGCAAAGCAGGGCACGGCCGCCATCCCCCCCTCTCTCCCGTCGCCGCCTAAGCAGAGCAGACCGAGCTCGACGCCGCCCCCTTCCCCTCCCTCGTCGGCCTGGAGCGGTAGCCCGACCGCCCCTATCCCTCTCTCCCAGCCGCCTGGAGCAACCCGGCCCCTCCCTTTCTCTCGGCCTAGAGCAGGGCTCGGCTTGGAGTGGGGTTCGGCCTGGAGCTAAGCCCTAGCTTTTCACCACCGGCAGCAAGCTCGGCCTGGAGCAAGGCTCGGCCTGGAGCAAGGCTCGGTCTAGAGTGGAGATCGACCACCGACGCGGCCGCATGCAGTAGGATCGACCTGGAGCTCCTCTCCCGGCCCCGCCGCCAAGCACGCGATAAGGGTAACGATGTTTCTACTTGGGCATGTGAAGCCCTCAGTTTACATATTTGCATGGAAGCCCTTCTCCACCAACGGGTGGGGGGAAGGGAGCTTTCCGACGGATTGACGTGTACGTCCCCGCAGTTAATTGCATTAGTACCCGGAAGCGTGAGTACGAGTTTAAACATGCTGTGTGAAGCCCATCCGGACGTGTGAGCCGGATTGGTGATGTTCTGGGGTTCCCGGAGAACACTCCGAGGAAGTTGTTTATTAGCCGCTTGCAGGGAATGCGCACCATAGCCCCAAAAAAGGAGGTGTGCGCAATATGTTTGGCCCGCTTATGTTAGCCGACCGATGCCTAGTTGACCGCCGCTCGTCGAGACGTTGACGTACAGGTGTTGCAGTACCAAGCGGGGAATAGCGGGCTTAAGCCCGAGCTCGTGCCGGCCCTCAAAGACCTTTTTTGTTTATATTGCCGGCCTGCGTGCTGAGTATGGAATTTATATTACTGTAAATTTATTAATGCCTGTGATGCTCTGTGCCGGCTCTAGAAGGCCTATGTTATGATGTTAGCGGCCCAATTGGGGCTGCGTAGAGTAGGGCTGCGGGGTGGTTTTACGCCATTAAAAAGGCGGGCGGGGAACATTTTACATAGACCCGAGGTGACACCTCTAGTTAAGGAGTGGATCTTGAGATCCTCCTTAGATGTTCCGGTCGGCCAAGAGAGCCCTCCGAAGGTGCCTTAGCTCAACCCTTGGCTTGGGAGGGAAAGAGTTTGTTAGTCTTCCGGGTATGCGGCGGGACCTCCACGCTGAGACCTTGGGTCTGTCCCTTGTGTTCCTAGTCTTGTGCCTAGATCGTTCGCTTGAGGGTAGTAGATGCGCGGTCACCCCTTCCCCAAGGGTCGAACTCCACAGGAGACCGATTTTCGGTTTCAACACGTAGGATACCTCAAGTGCACCGTTTGTCTTCCAGCTACCTAATTCCACCTCCGTCTGACTCTCTACCGCCACTGCTCCTCCACCCGAGTCCATTCCGACCTCCTCAGGAGCCGCCCGAGCCTTTTTTGTTCTGACTCCTCTTTCCATCCCTTATCATATGGTTCCTTTACTTGTTTGCTTCATGAATTGAGGTATATTCCCAAAACTATCTGGCTCTTTTCTGAATAGTCAAATTTATGTCGTTTGTTTATTTTTGCTCTTTAAGTTAGAACCTCATTGCCTTAAATATCTCATTACCTGTTTGTTAATTTTCACATTCTCGCATTTTTTCTCTCGTGTATTCTTGTGGGAGAATTATTTCATATTGTAAAGAGAGCTCCAATCTTGTATAGACTTTGTTGAATGAATAGTTACAAGTATACATACACTTATATAGGAGAAGATTGAAGAGAGAAATCCTAATACATGATGTGAGACTAATACAAGGAGAGAGAAAGAAGAAAAACATGGGCACTTAATTGGGCTTTTCTAACACTCCCCCGCAAGCTGGAGCGTACAAGTCGTAGGCACCAAGCTTGGATAGAAACTGGTAGTATAGCGGCCTGGAGAGAGCTTTCGTCAGGATGTCCGCAATTTGGTAGGCAGCAGGAACATGCTCCAAATCTATCTTCTTTGACTGTACCTTTTCCCGGATAAAGTGACAGTCAACTTCGATATGCTTTGTGCGTTCGTGAAAGACCGGATTCTTGGCAATATGAATTGTTGCCTGACTGTCACAAAATAAGGTTGCCGGAGATGAGAGACGAACACCCAAGTCTCCCAGAAGGCCTTCAAGCCAGGTTAGCTCAGAAACAACAGCAGCCATTGCCCGGTATTCGGCTTCAGCAGAAGAACGCTCAATCACAGTCTGTTTCTTGCTACGCCAAGTTATGAGGTGTCCACCAAAGTAAGTACATAACCCAGTTGTGGAGCGCCTATCATCAATAGATCCTGCATAGTCAGCGTCAGAATACGCGACAAGAGATAGAGATGTGGATGGTTTGTACACGAGCCCTTGTTCGGGGGCGATGTTGAGATATTGAAGGATGCGCTCGACAACTTGAAGATGAGATGTCCGAGGAGCGTGCATGAACTGACTCACAACTCCCACAACAAACGAGATGTCCGGTCGAGTCACCGTAAGGTAGATCAGTTTCCCAACCAAGCGTCTGTAATATTCCGGATTTGTAAGCAGCTTGTCAGAGTCAGAGCTATGAGCCGAGAGCTTGTGATTGGAGTCCATAGGAGTCTCCGCAGGTTTGCACCCAGAATAACCTGCATCATGAAGGAGGTCTATACAGTACTTCCTTTGAGATAACACAAGACCATCAGAGCGTCGTGCGACCTCGAGCCCAAGAAAGTACCGAAGGTTGCCCAAATCTTTGGTCTGAAAGACGGAATTTAACTGTTCCTTGATCTGTTGTATTCCTGCTGTGTCATCGTCAGTAATCAGGATATCATCAACGTAGACCAGAAGAATCATAGTCCCGGTTGACCGGTGTCGGGTGAAGAGAGAAAAATCAGCCGAGCTCCGGGTGAAGCCACTAGCACAGACCACCTTACTGAATTTTTCAAACCACGCACGCAGGGACTGTTTGAGACCATAAATGAATTTTCGAAGGTGACATACCAAAGACTCCCCCGTGGTCTCAAACCCGGGAGGTTGTTGCATGTAAACTGTCTCCTGGAGATCGCCGTTGACAAAGACATTCTTAATATCCAGCTGATAAAGGGGCCAGTGACGATGAACAACCAAGGAGAGAAGAACGCGGACCGTGTTCAATTTCGCCACGGGAGAGAAGGTTTACTCGCAATCAAGGCCATGTTGTTGAGTAAAACCCCGGGCCACGAGGCGGGCCTTCAGACGGTCGAAAGTGCCATCCGCCGCATGTTTAATGACAAAGACCAATTTGCAGCTAACAGAGTTGTGGCATGCAGGAAAATGAACCAGATCCCAGGTCTGGTTGGCCCAGAGAGCTCCCATTTCATCATTCATAGCGGCCCGCCACCCTGGGTGTTGAAGCGCCTCCTGCACAGTGTTAGGTACAGAAATAGAGGAAAGAGAGGTGGCGAATGCGTAGAGAGGCGGCGTCAGCCGATGTAGAGAGACGTAGTTGGCCAAGGGATGAGCTGTAGAGACGGGAGCGGGATCTGCCGTAGCCGAGGTATCGCTGGTAGCGGGGAGCTGAGTCACAGGAGCATCCTTGGATGGACGAGGACGACAAAGATGACATGACCGGGACGACAGGCCGAGGAATGGAGGGAGCAGAAGACGAGGTGGTGCTAGGTAAGTGGAAGGGCTGGTCTTCGCAGAAAGTGACATCCGCAGAAACAACCATCTTGCCATCAGAAGGAGAGTAGCAGACGTACCCCTTTTGAGTGCGGGAGTAGCCAACAAACATATACTTGGCGCCCCAAGGAGCAAGTTTGTAGGCAGGAGGACCAAGAAGATGGACATAGCAAACACACCCGAAGATCCGCGGTGTGAGAGAGGTAAGGTTGGTGGAGGGAGAGAGGAGTTGGATGGGTGAGGCAAAATGAAGCACAGACGAGGGAAGACAGTTGATGAGATGACAGACGGTGGATACAACAAAGTTCCAATATTCGGTTGGAACGTGCATTTGGAACATAAGGGAGCGCGCAACATCGAGAAGATGACGATTTTTGCGTTCTGCCACCCAGTTTTGCTGAGGGGTATACACACATGAAGTTTGATGGATGATACCAAATTCGGTGCAGAGATTAGAGAAGGTGCGACCCATATACTCGTGAGCATTATCAGTGCGAAGTACTTTGAGGGGGGTGGCGAACTGCGTACGCATCTCAAGTAAAAAGGCGCGAAACACAGAAGTAAGTTCAGTGCGATCATGTAATAAATAGAGGCACGTGGTACGTGAGTAATCGTCAATGAACGTGACAAAATAGCGAAAGCCAAAAATACTGGGGACTCTATAAGGACCCCATACATCAGCATGAACAAAAGATAAAGGAGTACTACTCCGGGTACAAGCAGGGGGGAAAGAGGAACGATGTTGTTTGCCTTAGATACAAGATTCACAAGAGAACTCCCGGAGAGAAACATCAGGAAGAGCCCGCTTGAGAACCGAAAGGGGAGCATGCCCAAGGCGGCGATGTCAATCAACAGTGGAGACGACGGAGAGAAGAGTAGGTGGGAGATCCAAGATGTACAACCCATTCATCAGCTTGTCCCTTACCAATGGTACTCCGGGTGCGGCGATCCTGCACAAGAAATGAAGAGGGTGAAAAGGTAATGCAACAATCAAGGTCGTGTGTGAGACGACTAACAGATAATAAATTGAAAGGAGACCCCGGAACGTGAAGAACTGAGAAAAGAAAAAGGTGCGGCGTAAGCTGAAGAGCGGCGGAGCCAGAGACTGGTAGGGTGTCACCGTTGGCCACAGTGATGCAAGCAGGATGAGGTGTCTGTAGGTACGCTGTGGGCTTCTGGGAAGTAATATGGTGAGTAGCTCCGGAATCAACGATCCAACAAAGATTATGAGAGAGACAAGTTATACCTTCCGCAGAAGAGGACGCAACAGAGCCGGAGGAGCGGCTTAGGGCACCCTGAAGCTGTTGAAGTTGGATGCGGAGCTCATCGATGTCTTGGCGGGTAGTAGTAGCTGGATCAGTGGCAGGAGACGCAGTAGGAGGTGGAGCAGCAGATATAGTATCAGTAAGATGAGGAGGTAAGCCATGCTTGTGGTAGCAGGTAGCTTCAAGATGATTATCCCGGCCACAGTAGGTGCATTTCATAGAAGAGCGACCACCACGTCCTCGTCCCCGAGACAGGGGTCCCCCCCCCCCCCCCCCCCCCGAGTGGAAGATCCACGTGGAGAAGGGGTCGAAAGGAGAGGCTGCTGAAGAAGAGCCAGGGCAAAAACAGGAGGAGTCTCAGAGGGAGGCGTGACTTTGAGCAGCATGGAGCAGACATCAAACAGGGAAGGAGTTGTGGCGGATGAGAGAATCTGGGCCCGAATACTATGCAGGTGGGGAGGAACTCGGGACATCATCATGGCGATGGCGACAGCTTCTTTCTGGTTTCGTTGAGTGGTTAGATCGGTAGTAGGAGGCTGATGTTGAATCCAAACCTCTGCCAAACTCTTGGCTTTAGCCACGAAGGAAAGCATATCACCAGGAGCACCCGAGGTAAGATTCTGAAGGTCGGAAATGATATCATATAGGTGTTGTAGGCTGTCATGGCCAGAGTAAAAAGCGTGAAGCTCCTCCCACATGGACTTAGCCGTGTCATGATACATGACCATCCTGTAGGGCTCGGGATCCATAGAGTTGAGAAGCCAGGACTGGACCCGACCATCATCGCGAAGCCAGTCATCGGAGGGAGCAATTGGAGTAGCGCAGATCAAGTGGTGAAGAAGACCCTTCGTCTGCAGAACACGGCGGCGAACCGAGTGAACCCACTCGACGAAATTCCTTTTGCCAGTTAGGGAGATGGTAGTAATCCGTAACTCATCACGGAGTTCGGAAGCCGGGGCAGCCGCACGGGCGGGTGGAGCAGAAGTAGCAACGGAAGTATCGGAAGCCATGCGCGACATGCAGACGAGACCGGGCGGTGAGAAGAGGCAGTCGCGCGGTCTCGGTGGACACACCAGCGATCAGAAGATCGCGACCAGAGTGCGACTAGGGAGAAGCCGGCAGAGAAGAGAACGCTAGCTGCGGGAAGGCAAGATCGCAGCGAGCAGAGAAGGTCGCGGCGAGCAGGAGAGAAGGTCGCGGCGAGCAGGAGGCAGGTCGCAGCGAGCAGGTCGCAGCGAACAGGAGGCAGGTCGCAGCGACCAGGAGAGCAGGTTGCAGCGAGTAGTGGGGAAGAAGTTCGCGGTGAGAGAACGCGAGCGGCAAGCTGAAGAGGCCGCGAGTAGAGAACCCGGGCGGTCAGAAGAAGAAGCCGCGAGTTAGAGAACTCGAGTGGTCAGGAGAAGAGTCCGCGAGTTAGAGAACTCGAGCGGATTAGGCAAAGAGGAAGCCGCGAGTAGGATGAGAGAGAGCCCACAACGGACAACAGATAGGAGAGGTCGCGCGGGTAGAGAAAGAAAGGAGAAGGTGGACCCACGTGAGAGAAGATTATAAAAGGAGAGGTGGTAGGAAGGAGGAGGTGGAAGCCACGAGAGAAGTAGAGGTGGAGGTGGGTAGAAGAAAGGCCGCAGGAGGCCGCGCGGACAGGCACAGAAGATAGGCGGCTAGAAATGGGCTAGGCCGGATACCCAAGGAGGAGACCGGTTGGCTCTGATACCATGTAAAGAGAGCTCCAATCTTGTATATACTTTGTTGAATGAATAGTTACAAGTATACATACACTTATATAGGAGAAGAATGAAGAGAGATCCTAATACATGATGTTGGACTAATACAAGGAGAGAGAGAAGAAAAACATGGGCCCTTAATTGGGCTTTTCTAACACATATTGTTAATTGCGTTCGATTGTGTGGCTCATATGCACGTTTACCAGATTGTAGTTAATTATCGCTTATATTTATTTGTGAAAATTTCTCTTTCGATGCATATTTAAAAACAAACAAACTTAAGTTTATTATTTTAAAATTGGAATCGAGAACTTTGGATTACATCAAATTCCATGCGTGGTGCCTATGACTTGTATGCTCCATCTTGTGGGGGAGTGTTAGAATATTAGATAGTCCATGTATAAATGACCCATTGGTCTCTCTCTCTTAAGCTTCTTTAGTCCCACTTTACTCTTTCATTTATGCTCACTCTCCCTTGTTCTCTGTAAAAAGCCCATTGTACGTGTAATATTCAAGAGATTGTGAATATTTATTTTAATATTAGTCTTTTCTCTCTCTTCTGGTTTCGTACAATAATGATGATGTTTATTCTTATACTGTGAACAAGAACATTACTCCATGTACATATCGCACAATGTCTGCATCTTTGACAGCCTAAAAAGCTTAATACAGATTGGAGTAACCCACTACTTCTCTTATCTGAAAGCAAAGGAAGAGCTTGGATACATTCCAATGGTAAGTCCTCGCGAAGGCTTGGAAAAAACAATCTCATACTGGAAGGAGAGGAAGCGAAGAGAAATTGATCGACCAAATATTTTTCTATGTATCTATGTTATCGGTGGAATGATCTTATTGTTCTACACAGCCTTCCTGCCCACTATCGGGCGTCTAAAATGGTTGAACACTCTTGGTCTGCTCATTTTTCGCTCAGTTTGGAACCTCAGATTGGTTTTCTATGTATCAGTATTACTGCATGTAGGTGAGGCTATCTATGTTTGGTTCCGCGCAAGGAGTGTAGATCCTTTGAATGCTACAGGTTGGTTCTGGCAAACATTTCTTCTCGGCTTCTCCTCGACGAAACTCTTCTTGAAGAGGGCCCGTCAGGCATAAGGTATACCCTTTTTGTAAGATCTGATTTTGGTTTTGATTTATCTTTTCTTCTATCAATACATAGCGACATTGAAAGTGCTAAGAAAAGCTCAGTGTTTGTGTTGGGCACCATTATTAACTTGGGGTCTGCTTGTTTCTATAAGCTCGTCTGCTTAGCATGACGAACATGAAGATGACCTAATCAGATTATGTTCATCTCCATAGTAGCTTGATTTAGATAACGAAAACATGCATAAAATCAATCATATCTATGTTTGTTTACTTTAATTCTTGTATGTGTAACTATATGTGCACACACCTACACACAATAGCGTCCGTGGACTGCTTCCCCTTGCGCAATGTGCAGTGCTGATAGTACTTGACTACCGCTCATACCTCCTGTAAAATTATTTTTACTGCACATTATGACAAATATCTAGGAGAGTTCCTATTACTTGCGCCGTCATTCCCTCCACAAGGGGAACCACCCATGCACGATCACTAGTTTATAATATAATATATCAATCATCTAAAATCAATTATGAAATTTATTTGATATGGTTTATTTATTACCATATCATATTATAAATATAAGTTATAGATAAATGTGTAATTAGGAGGAAATGCGATTGATAAAATTGGAGAAGTCAGGTATAATGAATTTTGTAATACACACACACACACACACACACACATATATATATAGATACATATATATACATACATATATATACATGCATATCTATATACGTACATATCTATACACACACACACCCCCACATATATATTGTTGTAATGTTGTAATATTTAGCGTAACTTGTAGGCTATAAATAGTCATGGTGTTGGCCCTAATTGAGAATAAGATTCATTTTTTTTTTCAATTTGGTATCAGAGGGGTGGGAAAAAAGCCCGCTCGGGGACTTCCGCGCTTGGCGACTTCACATCCGCCAGGGCTCGCTTCTTCTCCGCCTTGGTCTTCTTCTCCGCCAGGGCTTCCTCGACCGTCGGAGCCTTGGGCGACTTCGACGAGTTCGACGGAGGACCTCCGTCTCTAGGGCTGCGGGAACCATCCTTCTACCACCTCCTCCAGAGGTTGCCGCCTCTACGTTCGACGGAGGACCTCCGCCTCTAGGGCTTCCAGATCTGCGCTCGACGGAGGACGTCTGCCTCTAGGGCTGCGGGAACGCCCCTCCCGCCGCCGCATCCAGCGGCTGCCACCGTCTCCGGCTGTTGTGATCCAGCGGCTGCCGCCGCCGCATCCAGTGGGCAAATTTTCTCTGCTTGTTGCATTCAACGGGCTTCAGCGGATCTCTAGCAACTACATCTCCGCATCCTAGCGGATTTTAGGATGTGGTGATTGGTACCGAACGTGATGTGGTGATCGGTGAGGAAGTTGATCCATGACGTTGAAGAAGGGAACAATGAAAGATGTCTTGAAGATGTTAGGCCTGAATGAGTTAGCCACATTGTTGAGGGTGTTGGGTTCATCGCAATGGTCGACGAAGTTGGAACTTCCACTGATTGATTTGAATCTTGACGGACCGACGATCTATCTGAGTTGGTCACGCCGTGTGAAGAAAATCTTTGCAGCGAAGCAGGTTGGGGGATTCCTGACAGGGGCGTTGAAGAAACCAGAGAACTCGACTGGAGATGAGTGGGAGTCGGCCCATATGACAATGTTTATGTGGCTTCTCAGCTCGGTTGTCTCTCATCGATTTCCACCACGGTAGATGGCCTCGAGACAATTATGGAGGTTTGAGACAAGCTGAAGAACACATGATGACGTGAGGAACACTTTGCGGGTCTTCCAGGTGAAGGGAGAAATTGATGACACTGCTTAGGGAGATAAAACAGTGCAGGAGTAATGCCTCCGAGTTGGAACGACTATGGGTGGATTACGACTGGCGGGATGTGTTGCAACGACTTGCAGTGTTAGGCTTCCAAGATCATCATAGAAGAGAGGACGATGAAATTCCTGAAGGGGTTAGATGACAAGTTCGATCTGCAGAGAGCCCTACTTCTTTCTGGTACGATGATTCCTACACTCACCGAGGTCATCTCTACTATGATTCAGGAGGAGACATATCTCAAACTTTAAGCAGGGACAGGAGGGTCCACAACTGTGAAGTTAGCTCTAGCGGTTGTTGCCCCCGATGTTACAAGATAGAGGGAAGAAACCCGACGGTACTTCAACTATGGCGAGATGGGCCATCTGAGTCAAGCATGCCCCAAGCCGCCCAAGGAGAGAGATTTAGGTGGTGGACGGGGACGTGGTCGTGCTCGTGGTGGTAGAGAGGCTATCAAGCCAATTTAGGCATGACTGAGAGTGCGGAGGAAGTTGACGTTATTTATATAGAGGAGCAGACCCTACTTAGCTTGATGGATGACATCAAGAGGAAACAGACGGGCGAGGGGAGAGAAGATGGAGGGGGGGTCGCTATGTACGCCCACCCAACTGATGGATCTCTCGCTCTTGCATCCATATCTACCTCCAGTGCATCAGATTGGATCATCGACTCAGACGCATCACGTTATGTGACAGGAAAGGCAAGCGAGTTCTCCTCCTACACTTGTGTAGCAACCACAAACAACATCCAGACGGCAGACGGTTCGTTCCAGCCAGTGGTTGGTAGGGGTACTGTTAATTTTTCAGGTTTAGTAAAACTATCCAATGTTCTGCATACTCCTTTTCCAGTTGATCTCTTATCTATTAGTTTCATGATCATTCAGCTGAGATGTGTTGTTTATTTTGATATTCTCAAAGTGACTTTTCAGGAGAAAAGGACGAGGCAGATACTTGGGACTGGGACTGGGACTGAGACTTGGCATGACGGGCTGTGGTATCTGGATCGAGAAGGATTGAATGCGGCTCTTGTATCTGTGGTAGAGAAGACAGAAGTTAGAGGACGGGAGATGAGTGCAGAGGATATGTTGATACTCCATCACAGGCGGTTTGGGCACCCCTCCTTTAGTACTGTAGCTAGATTATTTCTTGCTATTTTAAACAACAAATAAAACAAAATTGATGTGTAATGCTTGTGATTTAGGCAAGCTTACTAGGAATTCGTATGCTAGTACAGACCTAAGAAGCTCTTCTGTTTTTGA
Source organism: Platanthera guangdongensis (assembly GCA_039583875.1). Taxonomy (NCBI): domain Eukaryota; kingdom Viridiplantae; phylum Streptophyta; class Magnoliopsida; order Asparagales; family Orchidaceae; genus Platanthera; species Platanthera guangdongensis. The sequence goes on from CM077154.1 coordinate 156,988,035, forward strand.
TATTATTCATTCTGATGTATGAGGACTTTGTACTGTAAGCTTTTTGAATGATTATAAATATTTTGTAACTTTTATTGATTGTGTTTCTCATATAACTTGACTATATTTGATGAAAATTATGAGTGAAGTACTTACATGCTTCCAAGATTTTCATAAGCTTGCTCAGACATAATACACTGCAGTGATTATGGTACTAAGATCAGATAATGGAACAAAATACATTAGCAAGATAATGAAGGAATACTTATCGGCCCATAGGATAGTACACCAGACCACTCGTGCCTACACACCTACACAGAATTGAGTGGCGGAAAGGAAGAACAAACATCTTCTGGAGGTGGCAAAGAGTATGATGCTCAACATGAAGGTTCCTTAAAGCCTATGGGGATATGCGATGCTAACAACGACACAGTTGATCAACAGGATGTCATCACAAGTTCTGGGGTGGAAGTCCCCGTGTCAGCAGTTGCAGGGACATAATGGGGGGGGGGATACTTCCTTTAAAGGTATTTGGGTGTGTGTGCTTCGTGAAGGACAACAAGCCGGGTGTTGGTAAGCTTGATGCAAGTGCAGTCAAGTGTATGTTTGTGGGCTACTCTCATACTCAGAAGGGGTACATGTGCTGGAGCCCAGTGGAGAAAAGATGTTTTGTGAAAATGACCATTCACTTTAGAGAGCTAGAACGGTACTACCGATAAGAGGGAGCCCCACTCACAGCTGACTCGTCAGATACCAAAAGTATGAGGCTAGAGAGAGAAAGGTTGGTGACTGATCTGGGAGTATGGCAGAGAGGATCTGTGGAGGAGCAGGAGAGTGTTGAGGAGCAGGAGGAGAGCCGAGATGTGAGACCTACGACTCATGGGGAGCTGCTGATATACAGTAGGAGGAAATTGCCTGCAGTACCTGGTCCAGTGTCTGTGCCCAGTATAGCTCTTAGTCCCTTGGCTACGTCGCTCCCTACTCCTTGAACACCTACACCACCACAAACCTCAGCTGATATCCTTTCCCCTCCCCCCACTTCTTCTCTTACGTTACGAAGGACTACTTGCAGCAATGTGGGAAATCATCTGGATAGATATGATTGGGATCTTGCGTCCTTTGTCGCTTACAATCATATATCCTCTACTCTTAGAGCATTCATTACATCTTTGGATATTATTATCGTACCTAACAATTGGCAGGTTGCCAAAGGCGATCCAAAATGGAAGGCAACGGTGAAGGAAGAGATGAGGGCTCTCGAGAAGAACAAGACCTGGGAGCTGGCACAACTGCCAAAGAACAAGAAGGTCGTTGGGTGCAAGTGAGTGTTCAATGTGAAACAAAAACCAGATGGACAGGTCGAGCGCTACAAGCTTACAAAGCTCGATTGGTTGTCAAGGGGTACAACCAGACCTATGACATCGACTACGATGAGACATTTGCTCATGTTGCAAAGATGAGCACTGTTAGGACTCTCATTGGCCTGACGGTAAATGGATGTTACACCAACTAGGTGTGAAGAATGCGTTCCTTCACGGAGATCTAGCTGATGACGTGTACATGGAGATACCATCGGGGTTTGGTACGACCAAGACAGAAGGCAAAGTCTGCAAGTTGAAGAAATCCCTCTATGGGCTGAAGCAGTCACCTCGCGCGTGGTTCAACAGGTTCAGGAAAGTGATGATTGAGATGAGGTATCACCAGTTCAATGCAGATCATACAGTTTTTTTCTAGGCAGAATGAAGGTCATATCATCATGCTTGCGGTGTATGTGGATGACATGATCATTACCAAGGATGATTAGTAGGAGATTGACCGCCTCAAGGGGGCTCTGGGTAAAGAGTTTGAGGGGAAGGATCTGGGCCTTCTTAGGTACTTCCTTGGGATTGAGATTGCTTATGAGGCAGAGGGGATAGTCCTTTCCCAAAGAAAATACGTGTTACATCTCACCGAAACTGGGATGTTGGAGTGCAAACCTGCTGTGACGCCAATCGATCAGAGGTGTAAGCTGGGTGCAGAGGTCGGGGAACCAGTAGATCGTGAGATGTATCAAAGACTAGTTGAGAAGTTGATTTACTTGAGCCACACTCACCCGGATATCTCTTTTTCTATGAGCGTAGTGAACCACTACATGCATTACCCAAAGAAGGGTCATATGGATGCAGTATATCAAATTTTGCAAACTTGAAGAGTGCTCCTGGAAAGGGACCGACTTTCAGAAGAAATGGGCACGTGAAAATTGAGGGCTATTGAGACTCTGACTGGGCAAGCTGTGCGGATGATAAGAGGTCTATTTCAGGCTATTGCATATTTGTGGGAGGCAATCTGGTCTCCTGGAGGAGCAAGAAACAATCAGTAGTGACTAGATCGACAGCAGAGGCAGAGTACAGAGCCATAACAGTAAGGGTTGCAGAGCTTCTGTGGCTGAAAAGGATGCTTGTGGAGTTGAAGTTGGATCAAGGAGATAGGATGAAGCTGTGGTGTTACAGTCAGTCAGCCATCAGTATTGCAAATAATCCAGTCCAACACGATCGCACCGAACATATTAAGATTGATATATTTTTTTTTCAAAGAGAAACTTGATAGTGGACTACCGGAGTTGAGCCACGTCTCGACCAAGGTTCAGACTGCTTAACCAAGAGACTTAGTTTAGAGGATATGATCAGAGGTTGTAACAAGATGGACTTAGTGAATATCTTTCGTTAATCTTGAGTAGGAGTGTTATAATGTTGTAATATTTAGTGTATCTTGTAGGCTATAAATAGCCATGATGTTAGTTCTAATTGAGAAGAAGGTTCATTTTTTCAACTTATATATATACGTGAGTTCAACGGAGTTAGAACCCGCCAACCCATTAGTTCATCTCAAAACCCAGGTATTGAGATGAAGGGTGTCGGGGTACTTGAACACAAAGGGGAGAAGACTGCAGGCGGTGTGAGATTAACCCCAACCACAAAACCGCAGGGATATTCCGCCACAAGGGGACCACCGGGGTCAACACCCAGACCTGAAACGCGATGGAGAAGCCAAACACGCGGTCCCACACACACGAGTCCTGCTGGATAATATAATCTCAACACACCCCCGCAGCAGGACAACCCGCTCTGATACCAAGTTAGAACCCGTCAACCCATTAGTTCATCTCAAAACCCAGGTATTGAGATGAAGGGTGGCGGAGTACTTGAACACAAAGGGGAGAAGACTGCAGACGGTGTGGGATTAACCCCAACCACAGAACCGTGAGGATATTCCGCCACAAGGGGCCCACCGAGGTCAACACCCAGACCTGGAATGCGATGGGGAAGCCAAACACGCGGTCCCACACACACGAGTCCTGCTGGATAATATAATCTCAACAAACGGCACGGGCCTCCGGCCCTACCTGAGCGCAACAACACGGGCCTCCGACCCTACGTGAGTGGCGCTCCCGCCGCTCCCGCCGCTCATAAAAAACATATATATATATATATAAAGATTTATAAAAAGACAACATATATATATAATATATCTATACGGTGGGAGTGAGAGAGTGGGGAGAGAGAGGAGAGGGGGATATATATATAATATATATACGTTGTGAGTGAGAGAGTGGAGAGGAGAGAGAGAGGATATATATATATATACACCCACCATTTGTATATGTATATATACCCAAACACACAGTGGGTGTGTGAGAGAGAGTGAAGAGAGAGGGGACTTTGAGGGAGAGGAGATTTAGAAACAAACAAAATTGTTTGTTGCCCCTCTTTTCACTCTTATCTCTCTCCTCCCTCTCTCTCTGGCGAGTACACACATACACTCTCTCTTTCCCACGTGAAGGCGCACCCTCTCTCTCTCGCCCGGGCCAGCTTGTCATGTTTCACATGAGATCGATACTTGGGGACAAATTTCCATTTTATGTTACTTGGGCGACCGATGCACTTGTCGTTTGCTCACACCTTACAATGCGTATAAGTTTGCTAAAGTGATGTGGAAATGCTTGAACACATTTTGAAAAGGAGGGACTATCAAAAACTCTCCTTGGGGAGAAGTTTTTCAGCCACAAGTTCAGTACTAATATGTTAGTCACCTCACAAGTCAGAGCTAAAAAATCTGCGTCTCAAGCTGGAGGACGATCGTTATGATTTGTCTAACAGTCTCTTTGTGTACTTGATTCTGAGCAAGCTGTCTCATGAGTGGATCACCTTCAAGACTGAAATGCACAGACTGAAGGAGAAGATTGCACTGGATGAACACAAAGGTTCATCCACATTGAGAATCAAAATATTGTCGGGAAAAACTTGGAGCAGATTGCTCAGCCCTCACAGGCTGTCAACTTTGTTTCTCAATCCGACAAGCCTCATTGGAAGCCACCGACATCTAAAGGTAAAGCTTCTTTAAAAAGGAAGAATGGTAAATACCACAACTGCGGCAAGCAGAGTCACTTGGGTTGCTGAATATATGGCTCCGAAAGAGGAAGTCCTACAAAATACTGCAAATATGGTGGTCGACAACTCCGAACCAAAGTACTTCGTGGCTATGATCGGGAGTAATCACCGCAATGCCGTCCTCTGAGTGGTGGCTGGACAGCGGTGCTACCTGTCATGTGACTAATGATAAGGATCTTCTGACTGGGGTCACGACAATAAAAAAAGTGGAAAATTGCAATGGAGAGACTGAGGTGACACATGCTGGAACAGCGGAGCTGGTTCTCTTTTCAGGTAAAACTTTAATTTTAGAACATATTAAAATAGTACCAAATTTAACTAAAAATTTAATTTCTACGAGTTTGTTAGATAATGCTGGAATGTCTTTCACAATCTAAACGGTAGAATAACTTTAACAATTAATTCACATTATTTTTGTTGTGTACTGTCACAATCGGGATACTGTCGAGATTGGTCGTAGGGGTGGAGCCCCGTGCCTGATACTTGTACATATATCTCTCTCTCTTCCTATATATATATATATATATATATATATATATATATATATATATATAGGAAATCTTATGTTTGGTTGGGCTTCCCAATTTAAGTCTTCCTTTACTGTAATTTTGAATCAGTCAATTAGTGAATTAACAAGCAATCTTATCCAATTTAGAAAACCTTTCAAGCAGATTTCAGATTTGCAAATAGTTCATGTTGGGATCTATTTATAAACTAAATAAGGAAACATTTCAAGCTTGGTGATGCGAACTTGCAGAAATAATCCGCTTCCTCGATGTAAATCAGAAGTGTTGTTTCATGATTTTCAGGTCATTCCAACAATATTCTCATTGGAGTTCAAAATCATTCTGTGGCTGCTGGAAAACCAGAATGACTTTGTGGCGGGAGACAGAATGCGTTATGGTTTCCATTCTGCTGTCAAAAAAGGCTTCCAAATCTTTCTTAACTGCGACTATGATTATCATTCTGTGGCTGCTTAATAATCTGAATGCCTATCAGGTTCATTAAAACTCTCACAATTGTTTTGATTGAAGCCTTGAGTTTTTATTTTTTCCTTCTGTCTCATTGCGTTCTTCCAATTTTGCATATTTTTTGAGCGCGTTATCTTTTAAACATGCTCTTTTAATTCTCAGGCATTAATTTTATCTGCAATTATTTTTTCTTTAATGTATGTCACCCATCAACCATGTTAAATACTGCCATGCGTTGCACAATAAGATCCCAAAGCAGTAGTTGCACAGGCCCTGTTTGTGTTAAATAGTAAAAAAAATAAAATCATGAAACACTGGGTATTAATGACATTTATCAGGTGAAAAGTAGAAGAAGCCAAATTGATAAGTTTAAACCAAATGAACGACAACTCCGTCTGATCATTATTTGATGAAATATAATAAAAAGTGTCTTATGGGGCTATCGGCTGCGACGAGGGTTGGGCGAGCACGCCGCAGAGGCTGGAGGTGATGTTGGACATGGCGGCGCCAAACACAGGGGAGGGGAAGACTGCCAGAAAGCAGCTCTCTTCGATGTGGATGATTGCCTTGCAGCAATCCTGCGACAGCCCTATGTGCAGGTTCAGGAAGGAAGGAACTAGCTTCACCACGCAGTTCTCGACCTCGACGACCGCTTTCCAGCATCGGAATATGCCAGGAAAGAGATCTAATGACGCCACTCGCGGCGTCATCGTGCCGGCGACAATGAGGAGGAGGAGAATGGCATAAGCTGTTCCTCCCTGTTTTGCCATTGCTGTTGTTGGGATCCTTGAATTGCAGAGGGAGATTTATATACATTTTGTGGCAGAGAGCCGAAGCTATGGAGTTGCATGGTATTAAGTTGATGGATTCAATTCCTGCATGAAGTTTCAAAAAGGTTTCAGCGTTTAATTTTAAAGTTACAACCATTCATTTAATGGCGTTTTCTTTTTAAAGTTACAATATTTCATTTAATGGTGTTTTCTTTTTTAAAGTTGCAATCTTTTATTTAATGGAGCTTTCTTTTAAGATTTTTTTTCGTTAGAAATCTATTTTGTTTTCCGAATCTGAATGAAGGTATAAACTCGGTGTATACATTTTTTAGGTTCAGTCATTAATTGTCTTCACAAATAAATGGGTTTTATGATGATGTTTTTTGTCTTGACATACCGGCTGCCCCAAATAGACTCTTAATGTCTGGCAATGTTTGTCTATAATAACATACAAATAGTTTGATTTATAGGAGGTTTTCTTTGGGGGTTTAGGGTTTAGAAATGTTAGGTCATCTACATGCAAACAATTCCATTTAATTTGATTTATAGGAGGTTTGATTGAATGCATGCATTAGAGTTCTTCACCATCAACATTAATGGTGCATGTATGTAATGTAACCCTAAAATTATAGAGAACTTGTGTAACTTCAAATACACTGCGAGAAGGCTTGCAACAATGATCCACAACTTGAGCCAAGCAACAGATGAACGCATGCCGTGCCGGTTCTGGTCGATGCGCACCGCTGGCCCCCATCCGCTTTTCTCCCGACAAGTTCAAGCACTTTTTAACTCTCTTTTTAAGATTTCAAGTTTCATCTTTGTTGGTGACCCGCTCTTCGTTGATTTTCTTCACTTTGACATTGAGAGCATTGAGCAGAAATCACATTGCTTGAGCATCCGCAGGGTTTAGGGTCAATTGCGCATCCACAGGGGTCATTGCAATACTTTGTTTTAATTAAACCTTAGGAGTCCCTTGACAGTACTAGTTTTGAGTCGATTGCTCGGCGCCCGGGGAAGGCCCCGAAGGGGCTATTCCCAATCTGCCCCCAAGTCTCCACGTGATGACCGACACTCGCCACGAATGCAGCTCAAGCAGTCTACTGACAGTTGATGGGTATAGGATTGGGACTTTCGTGCCCAATCATCCAGATGGAGTGCAATTTGTAATTTATCATACTGCCCAAGATATAAAAGTTCACTGATTCTATGTTCCAACCATCACAAGTTTTTTGGGGTGTCAGCTGATTGAATTATTTCTAAAGAACATTTATATTAGCACCCCCATTTATGAATATTAGCACTCCATAAAAATATCAAATAAGACTTAAATTTTAATATGCTACTCGTATACTCCCACCCCAGTACTATCCTGCAACCTCCACACACATGCTCTTCGCTCTCTGCTTCCGTCGCCTACATCGTGCCCCGCCATCTCCACCTCAGGCGACCATTCGGCGGAGTTGCGCCCGTGACTGTGTGGAAGCTCTAGTGATTCTCGTGCGACTCAAGTTTTCTTCATCCGTCGCGGACCTTGTAAATCCGCATAGGTGCTAGGGTAAGCTTTTGTTCTCTCTCTTAGACACTTTATTCCTGTTCATGTTAGACTATCTTATGATATGATTTTACTTTTGATCAAAGTATTGTTAGGTTGTAGATGTTATATTTTGTGTTTGAAATGAATGGGGATACTTTTTTTAGTCGTGTGCTTATAGTCTAATTGTGTAGATGCTATATATGTTTTGCCGATCTCTATCCCCTTGTATGAATATTACACTTTGAGATTACGAGCCGTCCTATAACTCTTCTACTCGTCTGAATAATCTTCACGGTTTTCTATCATTCACATCTCATATCAACATATAAGAGTGAGCTACACCTAACCCCCTTTGGGGTGGTTGAAATAGAAGCTGGTCAATCAGGCACAACAATTTTGAAGTTAGCATAATTACAGCTGCAACCCTCTTCCTTTTGAAATTACAAAAAACCTCCCCAATAGTTTTACATTTCATAACCTCAATACCCAGTTGGAGTAGAATTTCAAAGAGTTTTTCAGTGCATAGATGTTATGAAATGTAAAATTATAGGGAGTTTTTTTGTAATTTCAAAGGTAGGATAGGTGCAATCTATAATTCAGCAAATTTAGAAGGGAGGTCCTAGTAAATGACTTTTTTCTAAATAAAATGTGTATTTGGATCTTTTATATGATGGGTGAAGAATGTGAAAAAAAATAACAAGATTCAATTTTTATTTATCAAGACCAAGAAGCACACTAGGGGTCCCCGGTTTGAACCCGGGCTCAGACAAAAAAATGTTTTGGCGACAAAGGATCAATCCATATAGCCAACTATTAGTATAAAGTCGCACATGTTTTTGATGTATATGTTTGATGGACAAACACTAAATGAAGCTTAGGCTCAATTTATTTGAGCGTTTCAACACGCAATGAAGCTTAGACTTTGTTTGTTTGAGCAATTTTAACTCCAATCAGAAGCACCACTCTCAATAGAGCTATAAGCACCACTCTCTCAAAAGGTTATCTCCCAAGTATATTATTAGGGGCAAATTGACACGGGTATTGAAATCTATGGGGCCTATACTCAGCAAAATACGCTGAAGAACTCGCGGCGGCCAGTAGGCGGCGAGCTGTGCGTCTGCGTCCGTGCGTGTGTGTGTGCGTGCTTGCGTGCGCGGGTGCGTGTGTGCGTGCGTGCGTGCGCGCGTGTGCGCGTGAGTGCGCGTGCGCGTGAGTGCGCGTGCGCGTGTGTGGGCGCGAGCGCGCCTGCGCGCGAGCGCGCCCGCCCGCACGGGCGGGGGCGGGCGGGCGCGCGCTGGCGCGTGTGCGGGCGTGGGTGTGCATGTGTGGGTGTGTGTGTGCGCGTGTTTTTGTGCATGAATGTTATGAAATTAAAACTTCATGAGAAATTTTTGTAATGAAATGAAAACTTTAAATTTTTTTTTTAAAAATAACGATGACTTGCCGTGCAGATTGATTTTTTTTTTAAATAACGATGATCTTGGCTGTCCGATCGGACGGCCAGGATGCTGATTTTCTCCCAAAGGGAGAGGAAACCAACCCTGACTCAGCCCGTGAGCCATTCGATCACTAACGAATCATATCTCAGCCATTCGATCATTAACTAATCAAGACCGTCCGTATTAAATTTAGCAAGGCTTCTACACCTAGAATAGTATATTGTCCTAAACCTATATTTTCAAGTCACTATCCTATAATATGAATTTACAATTATACCCTTCTCAGTTTAAAAAAACATCTCATGAACTACCAACAGATTGCCCGCCGATTCCATACAAACTCGAGCAAAAAAGCTGGCCAACGTATATAAAGTATGCAGGTCAATTTTTTTCAAATATCTATGACTATCTTAGCCTTAATTTAAAAATTCTAAAATAATAAAGGAGGTGGCGGTGATGAAACATGGGTTTTCAGTGGAATAGTCTTGGCTCATACCACTCTGCCAAATCATTTTTTATGTACATTCATAAATGGTCTTGGCTAATAACCACTCTACCAAGAATATTTTTTTGGGCGAGAACATACATATTAATAGGTGAGAGAAGGGCAGATCGGGGCATAGGATTTGCCTTCTATTTGGATTTCAACGACACACATCTGAATGTATCTGATTCGGTTGTATCTGCAGTTGTATCTGCGGGTACATACGGTTGTATCTACAAAAGATATGACTAATATCTAGCCGTTAAAATAAAGATTCTACGGTGAATACACATCTAGCACCTATGAGAGATACGATACTCATACCAAATTTGAACTCCTCGTCAAATGGTCTTCACTCATATTATATATATTAAACGGGCTCATACCATACTGTAATATATATTATATATATTATAAATTTATAATCTTAATTTAATATTAAAATTCTAAAATCATATATATATATTAATCAGTTAGAATTTGTTTGCAAACAGTACATGCCCCACCCGACAATGTCCGGTCAGCGGTAGGCTTCGCTCCCGACGGTTCTTCATTTTTTTTATCATGTCATTTTTTTATTGTAAAATATTTTTTATTATATAATTTTTAATTAATTAACATTTGTAATATAATTTATTTTTAATTTTTTGATAGTTATTTATTAGAAAAAAATAGGAAAATAAACAAAATTTTTTTAAAAAAGTAATTAAAAAACTCCAGGGGGCACGGCTCCGCCGCCAGCCACCTGCCCGGAGCCCACCATCGGGGCGCCGGACTCCGGCGAACTCGCCGGAGCCTTTCGACAGGGCTCCGACAAGGCCACTGCCAACAGTGGTCTTGACCGTGAGGCCCAGATCACTTAGGTAAGATGAAATGGAAGAGTAACAAAAACCTCTGAAACAAAATGGCAAAACTAAGATAACACAAGTTCACTTGGGTAAGGCCAAGTGTTCTAATTTATAATAATAAGAACTCATCGCCTGAATTTCACTTCCATGGCATGAAGGGAAAACCTTGATCTCCATTTTGATCGCGGGGATTGCGTCCATTGGGCCAGTGGTTATAAGGGTTCCCATGTCCTCTCTCCGAAGATTCGCTCATCAACCCTCGAGAGTTCGGGATTGGCGGCTCCGGTGGCGCATCTTCAGTAAGCTTTTCAGGAGCCAGTTCAAACACCGGGTGGCTTATCAGTTCTCCATCTTTATGCCCGCGGTCGGAGATGAAGCTTCCAACAATCACCTGCACGGAGACAAGCACATCATCCATGTTAAATGGTTCAAACAGAGCTCTAGCTTCTGCTCTCATCCCCTTCATTCAACTCTGAATGGAATGCATTTGCTAAATTTCTCTTGGGGTATAATATTCCTAATTTCCATGTTAAATGGTTCAAACTGGAATGCTAATCTCGCAAAATACATACACATGAAAATATTTCTTCCGATATTGAAAGTACTGCCCAAGGAGGAGAAGAGAAGTAGAGACCTGAACAGGGGTTGCAGCAATGAGAAGTCCGGCGACTCCTCCGCCCAACACATGCCCGTCGGGACCGGCCAGCGACACGCTCAGTCCACCTGTTCGGCTGTGCTGCGTGGAACCATCCGCTGGCAAAATCGAGCCCGCAAGCGACAGGATCTCGTATCGCCCCTAACCATGCACAAATTATACGTAAAAAAACCAATCTCAAATCAGAAACATCATTTCCATTTTCGGGGACTAGTAAAGACTTGAGAATCACTAACTTCATAAGTGGATGTTCCGTCGGGAGCCACCGGATGACGAACTTGGACCATAGATATCGCGCCGTTTGCTGAAAGAACGCAAATTGCACGAGGACTGCTGTTCGAGAATGACATGATCTTAGCTGAAACATCCTGAAGGAGAAAGTATCAAAACTGTAAGAGCTAGCTGCACACAGTATCAAAATAATCAACTAGGAACAGATTAGCAGAAGAAAAAAAAACACTTTTCAGAAAACATTACATAAAAATCAGAACTTTATATATCAAAAGTAGTTCAAAAAGAACAATTTTTTAAAACATTATGGCTATGTTTGGCGGGGCGGGAGCCGTGAGCCTGGATTCGCGCGGCGCTCAAGTTTTTTACATGGGCGGCGGATCATTTTCTTTCATTGTGCTTAAGGGATTTTGAAGATGCTTTTAGAGCTTAAGGTGCATAATGATTTCTAATAATACAGTGATGCAACATTAGCTCTTCAAAATGAAGCCACACAACATCATTTAAAAAAAAATACATAGGTTTTTAGGCAAATATAGTCCATTAATCTACAAGCACAAAGAGAAATAAAATAAAATAAAACAAAGATTATACCTCCCCGGCTTTAACTGCAATGACATGAGGAGTAAACCCAATCCCAGATGAACCTGTAAGAAATAAAACTATTATAACTATCATAATTCATAAATCTAAAATATGCAACAATATAATAAGGGTATATGGGTTATTTTACCCCCCCCCCCCCCCCCCCCCCCCCCCCCCCCCCCCGGGTTCAACTTTTCAAACAACTATTGGGGACCTATTTTTCATTCAAAACGTCACACATCCAGTAATAAAAATAAAATTTTTACTATCCAACACCGAGATTCATACATCATCAGTAGGCTAATCGTACAACAACACTCAAGCCTTCATCCCACTATAGTGGGGTCGGCTATATGGATCCTTTGTTGCCCTGTGACCTATCTTTAGTCATCATCTCACTAATGCCCAAGTACATCATGTCTTTTCTTATAGTTTCATTCCAAATCTTTATTGTTCTACCCCTTCCCGTTTAACATGCCTACTGGCTAACTCTCACAACGTCTAACAGGTGCCTCTAAGGGTCTCCTTTGAAAATGTCCAAACCATCTTAGTTGAGCTTCTCGCATCTTGTCTGCAATTGGTGCAACTCCTATCTTATCCATGATACATTCATTCCTAATTTTATCTAGTCTTGTGTATCCAGACATCCACCTAAGCATTCTAATCTCCACAACTCCCATTTTTTGCTTATGCACACAATTTACTGTCCAACACTCAAAACCATAGAGCATCACTGGTCTAGTTACAGTACGGTAAAACTTGTCTTTAAGTTTTAATGAAACTTTACAATCACATAAGATCTCTAATGAGCCTCTCCACTACAACTAATCTGCTTGGATTCTATGTGTCACATCTTTATCAATACATTCATCCTTTTGAACTATCAATCCAAGATATTTAAAACGCTCACTGCGGGGAATGTCTTGACCACCTAACTTAATAACGAAGCCATCCGTCTTTCTTGCACTGCTAAATTTAAGCTTCATATACTCCGTCTTTCCCTGTTCAACATAAAAGCCTTATTTTCTAAAGTGTCTCGCCAAGATTCAAGTTTTGTGTTTACACCCTCGCGCGTCTCATCGACCAAAACAATATCATCCGCAAACAATAAACACCAAAGTATTGCTTGATGGATATGTCAAATGAGCTCATCTACGATAAGGATAAAGAGATAAGGGCTTGAAGCTGAACATTAATGTAAGCCAACAGTGATAGAGAATTCTTGTGTTAATCCTCTAGATGTACTCACCCTTATCACTGAATTTGTACATATATCTTTGATTATGTCAATGTATGGTACATTTACACCTATCTTTTCTAAGACTCTCAATAAGATCTCTCATGAAACCCTATCATAAGCCTTCTCAAGATCGATGAACACAAATGCAAATCTTGTTTTCTTTCTCAATAGTTGTAAATGAATCTCCACAAGAGATGTATAGCTTCCATGGTCGACCACCCTCACATGAATCCACATTGATTCTCCGAGATGCTAGTCTCTCGTCTTACTCTTCCTTCTATTACTCGTTTTCATAGTTTCATGATATGACTCATTAATTTAACTCTTCTGTAATTAACACACAATTGTATATATCTCTTTTGTTTTAATACAAAAGTACAAATATACTTTTTCTCTATTAGTCTCTTTGACTTCAGTATTTTATTGAAAAAACATGCAAGCCACAAAGTTCCTTCATTCACTAGACATTTTCATACTTCGAATGGTATATCATTTGACTCAATCGTCTTTCCATTTTTATCTTTTTTAGAGCATCATTTACCTCCGACATTTGAATTTTACGATAAAACGTTATTTGAGTCTAATCGTAATTTTTTTTTAAAAATTAAAGTTTCTAAGATATCCTCTTATCTGAGTCGCTCAGTGTACTCTCAAGTGGGGTTGTTCGCAAACCAAATAGCTCGTGAATAATTCGGGAATCGATTAGTGAAGATTCAATTAATATTTATATTTTTTGAACTTAACTCCAAATTCAGATTCGAGCGGTATTCGAAACTGAATCCGAATAATATTATCTCTATTGACAACATTTGCAAATAATAGGAAAAACTATATTATATATAAAGATGATCCTTACCATCCAATCAAAATCTACTTGATCTTTCATTTGAAGCAAATTTGAATTAGAATACAAGCCCGAATTCAAATTTAAATCCAGGATTCCATGACGAATCTGAATCTGAATCCAAATTCAAATATTTGAACAAATACGAATCTGAATCTCTGCATTCTTTGACAAAATTGAATTCAATTGAAGCCCTACCTGATTAAGTTCGAGACTTCTCTATTTTAAGCACGCACCTCAACCCTTATTTTTATATGTTATATCCTTATCTGTAACCACATTCTCTTGAATAATCGATCCAAGGTACATAAACATATCCCGCTTATGCATCCTTTTATTTTGTAATAACGCAGATTGATAATTATTAGTAAAACCCCATTAAAATTCCAAAAAATATGCTCTTTCTTTGTACAACTTCAAAATCCTCTGTCCCCTGAACAATATCACCATCATTATGAAAGTAAATGTGTCACAGATTAGAAAAATGTTGTTAGCAAAACACATACTTCATTATCATGAAATGTATGTTTGGCAAGATTAAGGTTATGTCTGCGTCTCGTCGCAAGCCGCTTGCGAATTTTTTTACGTGAAGCCGGGCGTTCATGAACGACGGTTCATGACCACCGCGTTCACGACCGCCGCCACCACGCCAAACGAAGCCTTAATCTTTCTCTCAATTTATAGGATTTAAGAACTACTCATTAATCAATACAATTTTGTAAATCATTTTATGGTGTGATTTCTTCTTAAAAAATGAATCATTTTGAAGTAATACTGGCATTATCAAATTTGTAACACTATCTTCTGCATCTAAACCAATTACTAAAGATTACTGAAATTATTTCTGGTCGATGGTTGTAAATTTATTGGTTTATTCGAATTGAGACAAATTTGGGGGAAAAAAGTTGGATAATGATATCTAAAGGAAATTGATATAAAAGAGAATCATTTATGAAAACTATAATTCCTAATAATTCTAAATAAATACATTAAAAGGCAAGCGCACAAAGCATTACAACATCCAAGCGAGGGTCCGAGGAAGAGTCCCACAACAAGGGTGAAATGCAGGCAAATCTTATCTTGCATTTTTGCAAGCCATTCTTATTGAGTCTGAGCTTGGGAGCTGCATCTAGGACATCTCAATGACATCTCAAATGTCATTTTGCCTGAGAAAATACATCTCAGATGTCGCATGGCAGAGATGTCATTGAGATGTCTCGGACCTTAAAAAACACTAATTCCGCTCCCCGGACCCAAAAATTTTCCTCTTAAAAGAGGCTGCTCCCAAGACTCAGAACCCTTGACCTCAAGATCACATTGCAACTCTAAATAAATAGATATTTACAAAATATACAAACTTTGACCATTAAGGCTCCGTTTGGGGGACTTATTTTCACCGGTCAAGCCGTTAAGCTCTGGTTCGTGGGATCGTAACCGCTTGTAACCGCTTGACCGGTGAAAATAAGTCCCCCAAATGGAGCCTAAATCAAGAAAAACAGATAAACAATTTCCTACAAAATATTGAATGTAGTCAATAAATGACAAAAGTTTATATTAAAAAAAAAATTGCGGTTTGAACAAAACAAAATTTGAAACAGAGAAATCTATATTAGCAGTAAGTAGGAAAGGGTTCAATAATATTACCCAAGGCATTCATCTGACGCTTCTTCCCAAAACCCAGAGGCTTCTCCTTCTTCTTCTTCGTCGTCGTTGGAGCCTGTGAAAGAGCAAACCCAGTTGAAAATTCAGACTCCGGCAATGGCTGCTGCGCCGCCGACTGAGATGACGCCGACAACATGCCGAAAGGCATCTGTCCGTCCGGGGGGGAATACTTCCTCGGCCGCCCGCGCTTACGCTTCGGCCGCTCCCCGGCATTGGCGGTGAGTTCATGCGACGGAGGAGATTCCTCGCCGCCGGAAAAGTACGCCGCTTGCATGGTTTGGACTGCCGGAAACCGGCAAGACGAAGGCGAGTTCTGCACGCCGGAGGGTTCCGATCTCACTTCCATGTATCCGAAGAGTATTCCGTGCAAAAAGGATTTGTTGGGACAGAACACCAAAAACCCTAGAACAGGGGTTTTGTAAACAAATTAAACTGAGAAATTTAAAAAGGCAATGAAGGATCAAAGAAGACGGAATAACAAGTTTGTAGAGATTGCCATAAATAATTATTGCTTTTGCCCAAAAAAATGGTAGGAAAATGGGGGAAAGATGTAAAATTTGAAAAAGGAGAGATTGAGGGAGAAGTAGAGAAATGACAGTGTCCTACTGGAGAAAAAGGATAAGATTCTTGCCTCCGCGACGCTCCAATAGCCAAAAAGTTAGAGAAGGAGAAATTTGGAGAAATGCCCGGATCCTTCAAGAAATACCCGCATCCTTGGGAGTAAAGTGCAAAAATGTGGGCATTCAATGGCTCGTGTGGATGCCCACACCGAACTCAAAGCGAGTGCGTCTAATCTTTCTTTGAGATGTGCGGGAATTCAACGTGAGTCGTTGCAGGCCCGCACTTCACGGTAAAGTGCATTTTTGCACTTTACCTCCCCCGGTTTCGAGATGCCCTCTCCCCTTCAATCAAGTACTACTACTACAATATATATCTCGAACCGCTCAATTTCGGCAATTTTTATAATTATGTTTTATTTTCAAATTCACCCATACACACTAATACGCTGTGTTTGAGAAACCAGGCTGGAAGCATAGAGAAAACAGCTGGTGGCAACGATTGATTGGTGCTCCCAGAGCCTCGACAAAATGCCCAATTTGCTCCTTTTCATGCCTCCGACAAAATGCCCGATTTGCTCCTTTTCATGCCAGTCGTCCTTAAAGAGAACTCACTCTGATTTTCTAGATAGATTGTCTCTGGATTAGACCATCCGGAACGATGTTTCGCCGGTTTCTCAGACGCAGCCATAAGCTATGCTATGCAGACATCAATAATTAAAAAAGAGGCTATTTCGCAAGAAAAATAAAATATTAGAAATGAAATTTTGTGCCATGTCAAAATAATAAGTTAAATAGAAGAAAATTGTGTCAAAAAACACTAATGATCAATGTATATGCAAACCCAAAGCACAAGCACTTACAAAAACAAAAAAAAAAACAAAAAAAATAACTTCAATGAAATGCAGACTGAAATTTTAAAGAAGAGAAGATCTCCTAGAACAAAATTAGATTGAAATCTGCATGAATCAGACCTTAATGCAGTCGTAACCGCTTGACCGGTGAAAATAAGTCCTAAGTCCTTTATGATCGATATTTCAATTACACGCTGACTTTTATAATCTTCATTTTCCTATTATTTATTTTTATTCTCGTCAACACTTGGTCAACACTTAGCCGTTAAATAGTTATTTAATTTATGGACTTGTGAAATGAAGTCAAAAAAGTTGAGCAATCGATTGAAGACTAGGTCCAAAGTTAAGGATCATTTTGAATATTTTGCCTTTAAAATATATTATAATTTGGTGAAAAGGTTCTCTGTGGTAGATGATTAACATATCTTATAAACTTTTCATTTGAATTAAAAAGCTCATATCTTATAAGCTTAATCTCAATTTTTAACATTTGGGCAATTTATTGGAACATGACCCCCTCTAGTTTGGATGAACTAGTTAGTATGCAGTTCATGGCCCCGATTTCATCTCCCAAATCCAACGGCAAGCAGGAGACGACGAGCTGACAACGCAAGATGGCTTGGCGAGCTGATTTGCTGAGTTGGCGAGCTTACTTTTGAGATCTTTTTATTGTGGCCGTTGGATTCGCTGAGTTGGCGAACTGGATACTATCAAGTTCATTGCAACTGGAGAGGATTCTGGTCCCAATTTATTGGGGTGCTACAACAACACTCTAGCATTTATCTCATCATAGTAGGATCGGCTAGTTTCATCCCTAAGGTAAGAAAATCGCAATCATGACCGTGCAATCTCATTGTACTACCATCTTGAATACATGTCCGAAGGGATTGCACGGTAAAGATAACGATTTTTCTGAGCTCATATAAATTTTTTTAGGCGATTGTTAACCGCAACCCGTTATTGGCTAGTCGCACCCTAAAATCTCATAATTTTTCACGTCTTTTTGAAATACGCCTTGTACATGCAATATTAGGAAAAGCGCTCAACAGGAAAGTTGTAGATCTCGTCGAGATCTACAACTTTCGTATTAATCATTTTTTCTAAAAATACATGTACAAGACGTACTTTGAAAATATGTTCAGATTTTACGTTTTTCAGAAATACGCCTTGTACATTCAATTTCAGGAAAAATGTTCAGCATGAAAGTTATAGATCTCGTCGAGATCTACAACTTTTTTGTTGAACACTTTTCCTGAAATTGCATGTACAAGACGTATTTCGAAAAGACGTGAAAAATTAGAAGATTTTGAGGTGCGATTAGCGAAAAACAGGTTGAGGTTAACAATTAACTTTTTTTATTAAAAATGCAAAAATATACGCATAATAATATCTGAACTCAAGTAGGATGGAGCTTAGATAAGTTATGTTGGAGGTTAGATATAAATGGGCTTTGACAGTCCCCGAACTAAAGCCCATCATAATGCTAGATCGATCCACATCTTTGAGGGCCCAATTGGAATTAGACATTACCAATTCACGACAGCATTCTTCCTAAAAGATTTTTCTCAATTGACACTTAAGGCCCCATTTGGGAGAGCTTTTAAGCTCTATTGTGTTTTCTAGAAACTCCACCGCCATCTTCAAATTGTTTGGAATGTCTATCTGTGGCAAAAGCCGCCGCTCTCCCAAACAAGCGCTAAAGCTCCGTTTTTACTCCGGTGAGTTTGGACAAAAATGCGTCCGTCATGGAATGTATGTTTGGCATGACAATGGTTAAGGTCATCACCAAGAAAATAAATCTAGTTTTGAGCATAAAAATGGATAAAGTTTCTCAGGCAAGATCAGACGTTCACTACCACTGTCATATAAAATGGAGCCTAAATATTGAAATCCAATTTGTAGACAAATTAGTTGGGAGAAGCAGGATGCTCCAATTATGAACACGGTGGTTATGAACCATTGCTAAGGAACTCCGTCCACTTTTATGTTCAAAATTAATTTTCTTTTCTTAGCAGTTGACATAATCGTTACATGAATTCTATGACGGCAGAACTTTTGCCCGAACTCACCAAAGTAAAAAAAAACATCGCCAAACTGGAAAAAATATTGTGCGCATTATGCTCACCTAGAAATAGGTGCAGAAGTAAATACTGGTCGTTGATTGACTGCAGAAATAACATGATTGATCCAAATATTGATCAACGGTCAGTATTTAATACTGTATGAGTCGTAGGATATCAGATCAACGTTATGTATTTACTTTCTGCATCTAGAAATAGATGAGAGTAACTCACCTAAATTTTTTTCCGCCAAACTGAGCCTAAGGTTGTATATACTACTACTGTTAATAACATTTGATGATATTTATTATTTTTCAGATCATAAGATGGAGCTCTAAATAGATTTGCATTTCCATTATCAAGTTTTTTTTAATTATTATTTTTCTTGTAAAAGTCTTTGGATCCTATTCGTACGTCGTTATATTTGGATTGGATGCTGTGGATGAAGTTGTAAATAAATAGATAAATCACATCCACCACAATTATTTCTTCACCGGCCAGTAGATCTTGTTAGCCTAAGTTGACTGAACCCGGCCCGACCCATATATAGCTAATTTTCAATCAGGTGCATCCGGAAATTCGAAATCGGTCACGCTGAGCATGGCGGCGCAGACGTGTCCGCGTTAATCTTGATAAAAGAGGGGCCGAAGAAAAACAGTTTGTTTCAATTTGTGAACGAGTTTTAGTTGGTTAATGTTAACTCATTAGTTACCAAATCGAACAGAACAAAAAACTAGAGTATTTCTACTCGAACAACGGGCTTTTCAGCAACCTGATGTTGGACTCGGGTCTCTTTGGGTGGGCGGATGCGGTTGGAGGTGGAGCGGTTGAGGATGAAGATAAAATAGTGTTCTTCCATGCGGTTGAAATCAGGCATAAAATGGCGTTTAGGGGATCAGTGGTTTCAATTCGAGGCTATTCAAACATGCAGAAAAATAGCTTTGGACTGCGAAAAAACGCCCAAACAATCAACTGAGCATCAAATTATTAGTACTTTCACGTACCCTGCCAATAACAGACCCAATCTGAAGCAAGTAGCCTTGTCTTTTTACGTTCATTTATCCCACTGCTTCTCTCTTCAATTCTGGGCGCCTTCAGCAACACTGTGATATCCTTCTGAGAGGCAAGTCTTCTTCTCATTTTATTGAACATTTTGATTTTTCAAGGCTAAAAAATAAAAGCCAGATATTTATTATGTAAAATTTCTCTGGAATTGATGCATTTAGACCATACAAATATGTCATATCAGCTTATAGTAGAAATGTAGGCAGAAAAGAGGGATAGCGATTCTTAGACTGCTGTAGAAATGTATGAAGAGCATATGTATATGATGCTGCAAGTTATATGCTTTGATGAAGTTAAACAAAACAAAACAAAAATCCTTTCTTGTGTTGGATTTAGTCATTATTTTGGGAATTTGATCTTTTACCAGGCCCCCTTCTAATCAGATTTATAATACTATTTCTGCAGTGGAGTTCAATGAATCAGATTTTCTTGTAACTGCTGAAAGAAAAAAATGAAAATGAATGAAAAATCGAGATCGTTTTCATCTCCTTTACATCACATTAAAAGAAGTAAAAAGAGATCTTAGAAAATCCCTAATCAATTATATAATCATCAGTGATCCAGTTGCTAGTAATCCTCTAGAGTAATCCACTAAAACAAACCGCAATTAATTAGTGCGACCTCGCGTAGAGATAAGTCGGAAAGATTGCAATACTTTGAAGCATTACTTGTTACTGATAACACTTCTGATAATTGAAAAAAATAATATGTTGGTGTAGAAATACCTTACCGCTTCAATAGACTTGAGCTGTTGGGTTGAAAATGGATTTGACCCAAAGATGTACTGGGGGCAACTACAACTGTTAACATTCAAATCTTGCGGCCCATGATCGACATGGAAGTCATTCGATCGGATCTCGAGCCCAGTTAAGTCTTGTTATAGGACGATTTGATCTGTTAAAGAGGAACTATGAAATGTTTGTACTTTCAATAGATTGAGGGGGTAGTTCTTGTACAGAATAATTCAATAAAAAGGGATTATGAGGATCAGATACAAAACCTAAGTTCATACATTCTGCCTGTTATGAAACGTTAGCAGATCTAAACATTACAAAATGAGAAATGTCGTACTAACAATCCCAAAGCTTATTTTGACAATGAAATCTATTTAAATGGTTTTAAAAAAAACTGTTTTTTCTTCTTTCTATTCAGAGAAAGAACTCAACTATAGAGAATCTATGGGTCTATGGGATCTTTTTGTTACTGCATCTGTGCCTGTCCTGAATGTGCTTTTGCTGACTGCCGTTGGATCAATTTATGCCACGAGCCGTGTCGGAATTCTTGGTCAAGATGCAAGAAAATATTTGAATAGTGTAAGTCTTTGTTATTCCCATTTATTTGTTTTCGATATAGGGATACTAAATAGTTTTATCCTCCTCAATATGGATTTTCTTATGCAAGATATCTGCATGCACAGACTTAGATATAAATATATATATTATGTTATAAAGTGCCAGTTGGCTTTATAATTCTACAATAGCCTGAGTTTTTTTTCCTTCTTTCTTAATACCATAGTTGTTGATAAACATACTGATCATCAAAACAAATTCAATGTCACCTTGCAGGGCAGATTGTAATGTGTTTTAAGGCACATGCCAATATTACGTTTAATTTCATATCAGATTGGTGTAAAGTATGTTAGTCAACAAATGTTTAACAACCATCTTCAATCTTCAGTTTTCCACCTGAGAGTCACTATAAGGTTTTAAACAAAAGTTAGTATTTTGTCTAGTATTAAACCCCTTTGCAAAAAAGGGACCCGTATAAGAGCCCACGTCGAAAGGACAATAATTGAGCTCATCTCAAGAAAACCTCTGAGCTTTGCTTGAAGGAAACTTCTCCCCCTTCAAGATTTTAGGGTTATAAGATTGACCACTTGTGCACCAAGAGCAACTTTGATGCAGTGGCATGGCAGGTCGACTCAAAAGGATTTACAAATGCAGGCCTATATGCGATGATATGAAATAAAAGTGCACTAGTGGTCCGCTAAAAATTGCAAACAAGTAATTAATTATTATAAATTAACAACAAGTGCACATACAGTTGCAAACAATTAATTAACCGAGGACAAAGTAATAATTTCGCAAACGAAAGAGGCGCAATTACTTTCAAGCAAACGCAGAAGAAACCCAACAAATCACACGACAAATAATACTAATAACATTAAAAGAGAGAACATCCACTACACAATATAGATGCCAAAATACCCAACAGTAAAAGATAAAAACTTTATACCACGAATTGCATACGTAGGCGGCGGCGGTGGCGGTTGTTGGCGAGCATCCAAAGTTACGGTGATGTGGGGCTGATCTGAAGTGAGTCCATGACAAGAAGGATGGGGGATTCACTGTGTCCGACAGTGAGGTGGGGAAGGCAGAGCGGCGGAGGCACGACTGGACTAGTTTGCGGTTTGTTGTGTCCGGACAGGAAGAAGTGGAGGAGGCGGGGTTGCAGTGTAGGGTGCGGGTTTGTGGTGGCCGGACGGGAAGAAGGAAGCGGAGGAGGTGGGGTTGCAGTGTAGGGTTGCGGGTGGCGGGAATGGGGGAAATCGCCGGCGTGGGTTGCGGGCTTGGACATGGAGGAAGGTGTTGGCGTATGCTGCGAGCTTGGACAGGGATGAAGTAGTCAGCTAGGGTTGCGGGCTTGGACAGGGATGAGGAAGGGGTTGCTGACGGGGTTGAAGGCGCAGGGGAGGAGGGAAGCGTGGACGATGACCTTGCCTGGCGTCGCACCATGTATCGTGTCTTCTCTGGCGTCGCACCAGGTATCGTGTCTTCTCCGGCGTCGCACTGGATAGCACAGGACCGAACGGTTTCATCTCTGCAAAACCCTCGATCCTTCTTCCCCTAAACCGTCGGGTATAAATACCCTAAAATGATAACCGTCGCCTGTAATGAACTGGTGCTAGTATAACTCAAATAAAACCACCCCGATTGGATGGCTAGGATTGTTTGGGCCGATCAGGGGTTAAATACAACTCTGAATAAAAAACATGAAATACGAAAATGACATAACTGACACATGAGGCCTAATTTATTTTGCTTGCAAAATGAAATCTTTCTGTGTCTTCATATATATTATTTCTTCAAAATATTGATGATTGCATAAACATTTTGAAGGGAATACCTCCGCGAGCTTTACCAAATATCTAACTTAATATAAAATATTTTTTGATCTGCCCTTCCTAGTCTTATCAAGTATTAGTCCTCAAACATCCAATACAATTTTCTCATCTCCGCCACATTTAACTTGAAGACCAAGGACTTCCTTTTCGTGCAATATTCAAACACAAATAACATAACTGACCTAATTATTTCAAAATATGCACATCATCATATTAGTTAATCCACCTCAGGGCCTCAGCTCTAGAAGTTATAGCATCAAAATATGCCCTCTAGTATTATTCCTTGACTTCACGTAAATTAGGTAGTGAAACATTCTTGATGAATTTGTATTGATTTTCGTCATATACTAGGGTACACATTTCATCTAATTTTATATGGATGGAAATCCTAAACTTGGGACCAAATGAAGGGGTTCATTTCACAGTCCTGATCGATTCTTATTTATCTAAGGGTGCGCAGTGTTGTCTATATGAAAATAAAAAAGATGAGATAACTTAACCTGCCAGAATAAGGAAGAACATATATGATCCGTGAAATGGATGGTATCAATTCGCCTCCAAATAGAGAATCTTGGTCTTTGAATTGCAAACATGCAGGTTCAGTATAGTAAAATAACTTCACGTGTATATCATTCCATGACTTCTGAATATTTATTATGCTTCTAAACCCTTGCATTCTGAGGTTATTACTCTGTTCATAAGCAGGTTGTGTTTTATATATTCAATCCAGCTCTGGTAGCAAGCAACTTAGCCAGTACATTCTCACTGGAGAGCATGATTTTACTGTGCGTTTGCTCTAACCTTGTTGACTCAGTTCATTTCATCAAATTACCTCCACATTTTTCATCATTATTATTCCCTCTTTATAATCATGAATGGAACCGAATTTAGAAATAAAAAAGGTATAAACTATTTCCTGCTTATTATAAAGGTAAAAAGAAGTCAAAAGAGTCATCCAAAATATAGTTTTAGATAAAATAAAATAAAAATAATGCTACAAAAACAACAATACCAAGAAAGAAAAGGCAAATACTATCAACTGATATGCTGCAAAGACATAACATAAGATGGACACGGGACATGGTAAATATCAGCTGGAGGTATAGACCGTTCTTCAAAGACTTACATTTCCAAACACCCTTCATTTCTCTCCTCCTTGACACTACTCTACATTATAGTGCTATGGTTGCTTCTATTGAAATTAGATTGTTTCTCAGTTCTTCCTCTTTGCACTGTATCTCACTCATGCAAAGTTCTCTCACATTCAACTTCTCGAGTACTACTTCTCATAGAAGTTTCGGGTCGCACAAAATCATTTTGAGCTAGCTCAAAATGAAAAAAATTATGCCGGATTGAATCCATTTGAGCTCGAGTCGATTTTCTAGTCGAAGCGATAAGGGCTCTATGCCCCAAAGACTCATCAAGAAGTTGGTCGTAGGATCCTTCAATACGTGAAGTTTTATCCACAAATGGAATTATGTTTTCCCACAATTGAGTGGGAAATGAGATTCACATTGACTTGCCAACAAGAGCGTCATTGAATATTGCTCATGTGTAGATAGCAATCTTGTAACCGGGTGAAGAACGAAGAAGACAGAAGTGGAAAATTATTGCATGGTTCAAGGAAAATTGCTGAGTACATATCCTTGGCACAAGACATTTGTAAGGGACTATGGACAAGGACTCCCATGAGGGATTTACAACTTCTGGTAACTGATCTCATTAAGTTATATTACGACAATAATATTGATCCTATTCAACATGATCATATAATGCACAATGAAGTTGACAGGAACTTTAACAAATTGAAGATTTCTCTATCCTCTGTGTCTGTTCCCGATACATGGTAGGAGGCACTTGATCACTCAAAATGGACAAAAACAATGACAGTAAATGCAGCCACTAGAAAAGAACTATACATGGAACCTGGTCGATCTCCCTCTCGATAAGAAAATAGTTGGATGTTGGTGGATTTTTACGATAAAGTAGAACTCTGAAGGTATTGTGGAGAGGTTCGAGACACGGTTTGTGGGAAAAGGCTACACTCAATCTCATGGTATCGACTACCAAGAGACATTTGCTCTAGTGGCAAAAATGAATTCAATCTGGATCTTGTTATCTCGTGTCTCTTATAAAGTGTGGGATCTTCAACAACCGGATGTAAAAAAATGTTTTTCTTCACGGTGAGTTAGAAGAGGAAGTTTATATGTCAATGTCCCACCATCTTGTCCTTATCAGCTCAGAAGGGAAGGCTTGTAAATTGAAGAAGGCTTGTAAATTGAAGAAAGCTTTTTATGGGTTAAAACAATTTCCCAGAGCTTGGTTTGAGAGACTTCACAAAGTCATGACCATGTGAGGTTATACCCAAAGTCGTGTGATCACACTATATTTATCAGACAAAAAAAGATGAAGGTGACTCTCTTGATTCTATATGTTGATGATATGGTTATTACAGGAGATGACATGGATGAGATCCGTGCTCCGAAACAAAAACTTGCAAGTGCATTTGAAGTGAAATATTTGGGCAAGTTGACATATTTTTTAGGGATTTAGGTAGCAAGATCAAAATATGAAATTCATATTTCACAGCAGAAGCATGTCCTTGATTTATTAAAATATACATGAATGAGTGGTTGTAAGTCATCTGATACCCCTACTAAAGTCAACCACAAACTTGGACGAGATGATGAGTAGTCAGTGAAAGTTATTTCGAGTTATCAGAAACTGGTAGGAAAATGAGTCTACCTATCTCATACTCATCCTGACATTTCATATGTACTGAGAGTGGTAAGTCAATACATGCATTCTCCCAGAGTCATACATCTCGATGTCGTGCACAAAATACTGAGGTATTTGAAGACCTCACCTGGTAGGGACATTCTATTCTCACTCAGTGATAACTTAAAAATTGAAGTAAATACTTATGCAGACTGGGCTGGATTAATTGGTGATAGAAGATCTATTATAGAATATTATTTCTTTGTAGAGGCTAATCCGGTAACAAGGAGAAGCAAGAAACATGTAGTGGCATGCTCTAGTGCTGAAGCTGAGTTTAGAGCTATGACTCACGGTATATGTGAGAGGATGTTGTTTCTTCTCTCATGAATGATCTTGGATTACGGGAAATTGACCCCTTCAACCTGTATTGTGACAACAAGGTTACAATTAGCATTGCTCATAACCTTGTCCATCATGACCGCATCAAGCACGTTGAAGCTGACAGACACTTCATCAAAGAAAATATTATGAAAGAGATTGTATGGTTCCCCTTTCGTATACTCGGAGGGTGCAGATTTTCTCACTAAGACATTGAGTGAAAAAATATTTGTCTCTTATTAGCAAGTTGGGTATGAAGAACATTACATGACCAACCTGAAGGGGAGTGTTAGAAGTAATTAGTGATTTATTATATAATGTGTAAAGTTATTTGTTTGTAATGCCTTCTACTATATGTAGAGGGTCCAGTTTATTCCAAAATATCACATGATCGTGAGTTTCCAATATGACCCATTAGACTTTGGTGTCACAAGCATCTCTGAAAACAGGCTTCGTGAAGGAATTCACGACTAAAAACTCCTTAAATATGCATCTTTAATTTCAAATCCCCCCCCCCCCCCCCAAAAAAAAAAAAAATTCATAAACATATTAATCAAATAAGACCAAAAATAATATTAATGTGTAGGTGAATAAAATGCATATATAAAATCAATGGCGACATCTTAAGATTTAAGGACTGTGTAAAGTAGTAGAGATGTAAAATAAAAAAATTATAAGAGGATTAATCACTCTCCTCTGGGAGAAGAAAAGTCTAACTCAAGATATATAACTTGTACAACCCCGTGTTCGTCGAGTGGGTTCTCCAGACTAGGCGAGCGAACCAGAACGATCCGCCCGCGTTAATGCAGTAGTCGGGCGAACCCAGATAGTCAACTCGCTACCGCCAAGGCTAAGCGGGCAAGCCGTGCGAGCCAGCCCATCCAGTCTGCGCCTGCCTAGGCTACCTTATCGTCGGCTCGCCTCCATATAGGGCAGGCGATCCGTGGCAGCCCGACTCGCGCTCGCCTAGAGTTAGAAGGCGAGCTGCGCGATCCAGGCCGCATCTGCCCCGTAGAAGGGCGAGGTGACCCTCTGTTCCTCGGCACTCGCCGAGTGGGATCCAAGGGTCGGGAATTCAGGTTCGAGTGAGTTTTAAGCCAAGCGGGTCAGGCAAATGGAATAAATGGGCGGGAGGGATCCCGCCTGGGGCTTGCGGACGGGCTTGCGCCTAGGTAGGCGGGAGGCCCTCAGAGTTGGCGTCGAGTGATGCTTCTCCACTCAACGCCTTCTGGCTTTCAGCGTTGAGTGATGCTTCTCCACTCAACGCCTTCTGGCTTGCGTTGAGTGATGCTTCTCCACTCAACGCCTTCTGGCTTTCAGCGTTGAGTGATGTTTCTCCACTCAATGCCTTTTGGCTTTCAATGTTGAATGATGCTTCTCCACTCAACGCCAACTGGCTTTCAGCGTTGAGTGATGCTTCTACACTCAACGCCTTCTGGCTTTCAGCGTTGAGTGATGCTTCTCCACTCAATGCCTTTTGGCTTCCGGCGTTGAGTGATACTTCTCCACTCTGTGTCAGAGGGAAATTATCTATATGCTCTTAGAGGTCTGTAGAGATCTGCATTTAGCTCTCCAGAACATCGGAGTTACGTTGTCGGCAGACCACTTTTGGCTGCATATAGCCATTCCAAACAGCGGAGGTGCGCTGTTAGCAGACCAACTTCAAAATATATAAATAGACCCAAGGGTGGTACATCAGAAGGCAGGCTTACTTATGTTTTGATCATCTTGCGCTTTCTGAGGTATCCTTAGCTCGACACTTGGCTAAGAAGGAGAAGCGCTCTAAGATCTTTCGGGTGTGTGGTGGGACCTCCGTGCAGGAGCCTTAGGTCCGTTCCTTGTGCTAAGTCTTTGGTCATTTGGCTTGTGAGAGAAAAATAAGTGTGTGATCACCCCTTCCCCAAGAGTCGAACTCCACAAAGACCAATTCTTCAGTTTCAATATTTTGGTGCGGTGAGCGTGGAGTGTGATCAGCACCGAGAATCTTCTGCGAGCTCAATAACTGGAGGAGAAGGACAAGGTTAAGGCAAGGCCGACTCGCCACCCCCTCCCCATCTCGCCACCCTCGGGATGTTCGAGGATTTCCGGCAGGAGGTGATCAGCCTCGTCAAGTTCGCACTCGGCACGTGCGCCGAGTGCTCGATGACGGCCATTCCAGTCACCGCCGACCCAGCCCTAGGCGACGCCCCAGCTATGCGAGCTGGGAAGGAGGCAGCGGAGGAGGAGAGTGGGTGAGATCTTCCCGGGCGAGTGTTGTTCCCCAGCTCGGCAAGTGGAGACCGGTTCGGCGAGATGGGTGTGCGAGACCCCCCCCCCCCCCCCCCCCCCCCGGCTTGTCCAGTAGGGGGAGGCAGCCCCTTCGGTGAGTTGGTTTCATCCGCCCCAGTTCCAGAGGGGTTTCAGGAGCCGGAGATGTCCTACTATACCGGGAAGGATGACCCGGTCTAACACATCCAGTGGTTCGAGGATGTGGTTACGATAAGGCGGATGTCAGATGCCTTCAAATGCAGACTCTTCGCCATCACCCTCAAGGAGAAGGCAAGAGATTGGTTCCACCAGTTGCCGACCAGCTCTATCTACTGCTTCGAGGACCTACGCCGAGGGTTCATGCTGATGTTCACCACCTCCAAGAGGAGGAAGAGGGAGTCCGAGTCCCTGTTCCACATCAAGCAAGGAGTGAATGAGACCCTGAGGAGCTATGTGGACCGGTTCCAGGAAGAGGTCACCTGGGACCAGGAGATGTCAGGGCACTCCCTGATGATGGCCTTCACCTTGGGGCTGCAGTAGGGCTTCTTCAGGATGTAGCTGAAGAGGGTGCCCCCTCACTCCTATGAGGAGCTGATGGAGAGGGCGGTAAGGGAGGTCGACGGGTAGACGACGAACCTCGAGTTTGCGAGGAAGTTGGCTAGGTGGGTCACAGATGAGGAGAATGTGCGAGGAGGTGGCAGAGGTCAGGAGGTGAGGAGAGCTGAACCCTGGCAGAGGGAACAACAGGAACAACAGCAGCCGAGGTGGGGGCGCCACGAGCCGAACAATCGGCTGGGCTGGAGGCAGCAGGAGTGGCAGGACCAAGGCCAGCAGAGAGGTTTTCATGGAGGAGACAACAACCAGGGGGGCAAGGCCAGTTCAATCCTCGAGGCTGGAGGCAGGGCAAAAGGCCTCCTCTCCTCGATCAGCGTCAGGCTATGTCGATAGCTCAGAGGAGGAGAGGTCAGCAGAGGAGAAGGCGAGAAGTCAGTGTGGAGTTGCCCTATTGTGACTTCCACCGGGAGGAGGGTCATACTACGACCACGTGCCTGAAGTTCCTCGAGATGAGGGGAAATAGGGAGCAGCAACAACAACCCCGCCAGGAGGTGTGGATCGAGGAAGTCCTGCCTAGGGGAGAGGAGGACAGGTGCGAGGACCGGGCTGATGTCGGAGCCCGAGGAGGGATCAGAGTGATCCACGGGGGGGAGTTGAGGCTGTCCGGAAGGCAAGTCTCCATACTAATGTACCGCCGGAGCGTTGCCTCCACATCTCTAGCCTCATCCTCGGAGGAGAAAATCACCTTCTCCAAGAAGGACATGTCGGATCATGAGGATCCCTTTTGTGACGCGTTGGTCATGCAGACCACGGTCGAGAATTTCACTGTCTCCTGGATCCTCATTGATAACGGGAGTTCGGTCAACGTCATTTTCAAGAAGGCGTTCGACGCGATGAAGGTGAAGGCCCGGAGGGTGCTGGCCTCAGATGGACCTCTCTTCAGGTTCTCGAGAGAGAGGAAGGAGGTAGGAGTGAGACTCCACATTACCTTGGGGGGCAGTCCAGAAATTGCAGGTTCGTCATCGTGGACGCGCCTAACAGTTACAACGTTATCTTTGGATAACCCCTCATCAGTGCCTTCCGCTGCGTGCCCTCATCTTTCCATCAATGCTTGAAGTTCAACGTTGAGGGCATCCAGGTCAGGGTCCGGGGAGACCCCAAGGTGGCAAGGGAGTACTATGTCACCGCGGTGAACTCCATTTCTTGGTAGGGAGGAGCTGAGGAGATGGAGGGGAGGCTGGAGGAGCTGTCCCGGCAGGAGGCCGAAGGAGAGGTGGAGGAGATGGAAGTGGAGGAAGAGGTCCGCACCCAGTGGAGGTGGCGAAAGGAATTTTGGAGGAGCCGGCCGAGGTGATGGCCGTGTAGGAAGTCGTGGAGGAGGTCCCGGTCCTAGGTGAGGGAGCCGTTGGAGAATGGGGAGAGCAGTCCCGGATGGAGGCTGTCGAGGAGGTAGTGGAGATGGAGGTTCTCACCCAGGGAGGCAGGGTGGAGAAGGTGCGGATCAGTGGGCGGCTGAGCCCGGAGGACCAGGGGAGGATGCTGAAGTGCCTCCAGGAGAACGAGGACGTCTTCACGTGGAGCGCGACAGAGATGTCGGTGATCGATGCGGACGTCGCATGTCATCGCCTCAACCTGGATCCAGAAGCTCGCCCTATCCAACAGAAGAAGAGGTCTACGGCGGACAAGTTGGCCGAGCCCATCATGGAGGAGGTGGCCAAGCTCCTCAAGGCCGGCTTCGTATCCGAAATCCAATACCTCGGCTGGGTCTCCAATGTTATAATGGTTAAAAAAGGAGACGGTCGGTGGAAGATGTGTGTTGATTTTTCTTTATTAAATAAATCATGTCCTAAGAATTGTTATCACTTGCCTCAGATCGACGCGCCGGTTGACTCAGTTGTCGGTTTTTCTGTGATGAGTTTCTTAAATACTTTTTCAGGTTACCATCAAATCAGGATGCACCCGCCCGACATAAAAGATGTCTCCTTCATCACTGATGTCGGGTGCTACTGCTACAGGATGATGCCCTTTGTGATAAAGAATGCGGGAGCGACGTATCAGAAGATGATGGACCTGGTCTTCCGAGAGCAAAAGGGGAAGAACCTGGAGGTGTACGTAGATGACCTTATGATCAAGAGCCGAGAGGTGGATTCCCACTTCCGAGATCTGGAGGAGACCTTCGGCACCCTGTGAAAGTTTAAGATGAGGCTGAAGCCTTTGAAGTATATCTTCAGGGCAAGCAGGGGTAAGTTCCTAGGCCATCTCCATACTCCTGCAGGTGTAGAGCCCAACCCTGACAAGATCAAGACAATCATGGAGTCGGAACGTCAAAGAGGTCCAGAGGCTGACAGGAAAGTTGGCGGGACTTAGCAGGTTCCTCTCTCGGGAGGGGGAGAAATGCTCCCCCTACTTCAAAGCATTAAGGGGGGGGGGGTCAGAAGTTCGAGTGGTCCGAGGAGTGCGAGGATGCATTTCAAGCCTTGAAGAGGCAGTTGACCCAGGATCCACTCCTCCAAGGGCCCAAGAAAGGGGAGGACTTGTCCCTGTATATTGGGGTGGGAGCCGAGTCCTTGAGCTCCGTCTTGGTTCGGGAAGAAAGGAAGAAGCAATTGCCCATGTATTATGTGAGTAGGGTCTTGAGGAAGGCGGAGGTCCGGTATCCGATCTTAGAGAAGTTGGCCTTTGCTTTGATCATCTCGGCTCGTAGGATCAGACCCTACTTCCAGGCACACTCCATCCGGGTGGTGACTGACCACCCCCTCCACAACATCTTTGAGGGGGTGGAGCACTCGGGGAGGCTGACAAAGTGGTCGGTGGAGTTGAGTGAGTTTGATAAATACTTCATTCCCCGACTCTCGATCAAGGCCCAGGCAATGACCGACTTCCTTGCGGATTATGTGGTCGAGGTGGCGGAAGCAGAACTCACTCGTCCGGTCCCTTGGAAGGTGATGGTGGATGACGCTTCAGGAAGACATTCCTTGGGGGCATTCTTGTCATGGCGTCGCCTAGGCGTCGCCTAGGCGTCACGGCGCCCAATTGTAAACAAGGCGTTTGGCGCCTTTTTTTTTACAAAAAATATGGGAATAGACTGCGGTTTATATATAAACCGCAGTCTATTGTATGAATCCGAGAATATACTGCGGTTATTTTAAAACCGCAGTTTATCCCATGAACCAGAGCATCGACTGCGGTTTGTACAATAACTGCAGTGTATGGTTAGCATAGACTGCGATTGCTATAGAAACCGCAGTCTATGCTACTATAGACTGCGGGTATTGTATAAACCGCAGTCCATTCTCACACCGACTGCGGTTCTTTTCAAACCGCAGTCCATTCCTTCCAGAGAATAGACTGCGGTTTGTATAAACCGCAGTCCATTCTCACACCGACTGCGGTTCTTTTCAAACCGCAGTCTATTACTTCCAGAGAATAGACTGCGGTGTGTACAATACCCGCAGTTGAATGTAGTATAGACTGCGGTTTATATAGCAACCGCAGTCGTTTCTACCTATTTTTAACCGTGAGCCGTAAAAATCTTGTGTTTCCCCATGTTTTTGGTTCTTCTTTTTACAGTCCCTGCGCTTTGCGAGAAACCCTAAAG
Organism: Platanthera guangdongensis; assembly: GCA_039583875.1. NCBI lineage: Eukaryota > Viridiplantae > Streptophyta > Magnoliopsida > Asparagales > Orchidaceae > Platanthera > Platanthera guangdongensis. The sequence goes on from CM077154.1 coordinate 157,020,860, forward strand.
GCGATTTTGTTCAAGTTGCTGCTCTCCTTTGTTTCGAACGATTCTTTTTCAACAAAACTAATATTCTCACTTAGGTATACTATTTCTTAATACATTTTCTCGGTTTTTGAACTTTTGATCTCTTTGCTCTTTGCTAAGCATTGTGTGTTTATTATTATTATACATTTATACATGTCTAAACCTCCTTAGGAACCTTGTTAAACATTTATACATTTATACATTTATACATTTATACATGTATAAACATTGTGTGGTAGTAAGTAGTAACTACTAACTACTAACTAATAACTAGTTGCTCAATATCATTGCGGTTTTGTATGAATTTTGTTTAGGTTTTTTGTATGGTTTAGGTTTTTTTTAGGGTTTTACAGGAAAATGTCGGACAAAGGATCTTCATCGAGGTCAACAAGAGGCTTCACGAAAATGAATGAACTGAATAAGCTTAGGCTAGAGGGGAGGAAGCTTATTATTTCTTTCCGTGATGATGACCACATTATTCCCGGTCCTGAAACAAATAAATTGATGAGTTTAATGATATCTCTTGTGAAGTGTTATGTGCCAATTACATATGTTGCATGGAGGGATGTTGATAAACAAATTAAAGATCACATATGGGCAGAATTAAATATACGTAACCTTGTTATGACTTATGAGTGATTAGTGATTACATATCTTTGGTGTTTTAGTTACTTTTTAAGTGATATTTTCTATTATTTTCAGATATTTTTTGATAATATTGATGGTCATTACAAGGCATTAATGAAAAGCATGAGTGAAAGTTGGAGGACTTGGAAATCCAAACTTTTTGTCAATTATGTAAAAAATGTTGATTTAGAGCATCGATACAATGTTCCTGTCAAATATAGTTTTATTACTGCCGAAGACTGGAGAGTTTTTGTCGACCATCGCACTACTACAGAATATATGGTTGTGTTCTTAACTTCTTATTAAATTCAATGTTTATATCATTTTTTAACTTTATAACTTATAACCAAATTAAGTATTAACACATTTATTTTTGTAGGAGAAAAGTAAGATTAATACTGAGAGAGCAAAAACACGAAAGACCTTTCATACTACTTCCAGAATGGGTTATTCTGGATTAGAAAAAAGAATGATATCATCTCTCTACTTCTCTCTCGTTTTTTGTATTTTAAAATTTGGTTTCTCAATTATTTGTATGATAATTTATTTTCATTTTATTGTCAAGGTTGAACAAGGTGAAGCTGCACCAATTTCACGTGCGGAGTTATGGAAAACCGGTCATAAAAGAAAGACGGGTGAATACATTAGTAAAGATGCAGCTGAATTGACATCTAAAATGGTAAGTGTAAATGAATCATTTCATCATTTGTAAATTATCGATAGTAATATTTCTTGAAAAGTATATTTTCTTATCTGCAATTCTGTTCCAACTTCCAATATTTATTACTTTTGTTTAGGACGAGTTGTCGAGCCAAGAGTCCCGGAGTGCTGAAACAGTGTCACAGGGAAGAAATGACATCCTTGCATCTGTTTTAGGCCAAGAACATCCGGGCAGAGTTAGAGCTGGTGGCAAGTTTTCCACCATTACAAGATTTTTCAAGAATGATAGGCGGAGTGATAGGACACCCACACCAATAGCTCGTATTGAAGATGTTGAAGCTATAGTACAAGAAAGATTGAGCCAGCAACAAGAATTATGTATCCAAAAAGAACAAGAGCAACAAGAATTATGGATCCAAAAAGAACAAGCGCAACAAAAATTATGGAGCCAAAAAGAAGAAGCGCAACAAGCCGAGATTAGCACTATGAAGAATCAAATTGAAGAGCTTATGCGCATGTTTAGTGCTAGAACTGGAACAAGTGCTGCACTTCCAGTTGCACGAGTATTATTATGTTTAAATATTTATACTTTTATGAAATGTTGTCTTCTCTTTTTGTTGCGCAGGTAAGTAATTATTTTTTGTTACTTTTTGGTTTCTCAGTCTCACCCGGAGTACGAATCCAGGTCACATGAACCTGAGAGTAGTCAGAGTAGACATGAACAATTATCTTGCACGGTATTATAATTTATAATATTTTTTTTGACTTTTATGTAATCAATGAATTCAATATTGATGTCCACATTGCACAATATTAATTCTTTTATTTCCACAGGCTAGTGAGACTGAGACTACAAATGAATTCATTGATATCTTGCCCAGTTTTATAAGTAAGATGGAGAATGAAGATAAAATAATATCTCTAATGTTAGATTCAACAGTATTTGGGAGTGTTGAATCAACATGTACGTACTTTGAAAATTCAGAGTTGTATGATTTTCTAAATATGAAAATGATTGGAGCTAACATCATATTAGCATGTATTGGGTGAGTATTGTGCATCTGACTACTGAGTATCAAATATTATAAAATTAAGAATTTTTATTAATATATAAATTGATTTTGAATTTACATGTTTTTGCAGGTACATAGACTCACAATTAAAGGAATTTACATACAATACTGATGTATATTTTCATAATCCACATTCCATTTTTGCTATTAATGATGACTATGCCAAAGAACATTTAAAAACACGAGTTGAAGATCTAAAAATCAGGCTTAGGACGCTTAGTCAACTCCAATCAGATTCTTTATTATTTGTGCCCTATAATAGATTGTAAGTATGAAAAATCTTTGTATCAAATATCAATGATTATTACTATTTTTTATTCTAATTAAGTTATTAATTATTTCATTTGTTTCACATGGAACATTGGATGTTGGCTATTATTGATTATAATAATTATACAGTTTATTGGCTTGATCCCTTAAATAATGACATTCGTGATGATATTAAGAATGTCATTACAAAGTAAGTTTATTAATGTGTTATTTACTTACTTTCCTAGTTGTTTACATTTTGCTATAAACTGATTCTTTTTTTATTTTATGAATAGCATTAAAAGATTTAGCAAAAGAGCAGCGTACCAGTTTTAAAAAAATAAAACTTACAAAGTTGATTCTGGTAAGTTTTAGATGTATAGCTTATATGAGTATGTATTGTAATTTAAACCTTTGTAATTAAAATACTTACCAATTGTTTATTTATGTTACTGTGTAGTGCCCAAAACAACCAGATAGTATTCAATGTGGGTATTATATCATGTGCTACATGATTGATATAGTTGATGCTCTTAAAACTAGGCCAATGTCATCATTGATAAAGGTATGTGACGTTACTGTCTAGTGCATGTAGATTGGTAATAATTATGTTAAATTGATTTTAACCATTTTTGTTTTATTGCAGATCTATCATGGAGTGACACAATTTTCGCAGGAGAAAATAGATAATATTAGAAATATGATTTGTCATTATATAATCACTTATTGTGTTTCATGAATCATGATTTGATTGACACATGACAAATGTATTTTTGTATTGCTAGATTTATCATGGAGTGTCTTGTCTATAGTGATGAACTGATGATCTTATGGTCTTGTTGACTCTTCTAAATGAGCATGTCTTTTAGAGTTCTTTAAATTGTTCATTGTGATGACTGATGACTGATGATTTCTTTAGCCGTTATTTATTTCATTGTCCCGACCTAACTCTGCAATCTATAGGTCCTGTTTGTGAAAGATGGAAGACCAAAACACCAACACTCTTGCTCCATCCATTGGTAGCAATGACCTTGATCCAAAAACGGATCCTAAACGAAAAGCAAAGTCAAATGATCCTGGTTGGAAGTATGGTCATTGGCCCAACCTAGAAGATAAAAATACAGTTAAATGTAATTTGTGTGGTAGATTGATAAAGGGTGGTATCAAAAGGTTGAAGCAACACTTATGTGGCGGGTATGGAGATGTATCCAAGTGTTTGAAGACTACTTCTGAAATAGCAGCTGAGATGTATTCAGCTTTAAATGCTAAAAAAAAGGACAATGTGCATCTGACTGTTGATGATGACAATGAGAGTGACCAAGAAAGAGAGCCAACGGGGTCACAAAATGTATCCCCGGCATTATCTACAACTAAAACGTCATTTGTCCCAAGTTCTGGGACAAGTGCCAAAAAAAGGAAAGTAATCCACTTGCCACAAAAAAGGGGCCTATGGATGCTCATGTGAGGCGTGCTCCTGAAGATGTAGTAGATGATAGACGTGCAAAAGGTCCTGCACAAACTACTATCGAGAGATGTTTTAGAACACCTGAAGAGAAAAAGATAGTTGATAGTTATGTTGCTGATTGGTTCTATGAATGTGGAATTCCATTCAATGTCGCAAAGACACGAAGTTTTGAAGTCATGCTTGAAGTAGTTGGACAGTATGTGTCTGGTTATAAAGGCCCTAGTTATCATGATTTGAGAGTCCCATTGTTAAAAAATACAAAAGATAAAGTCATGGAGATGAAGACAAACTATCAAGCGTACTGGAGGAGATATGGTTGCACACTTATGTCAGATGGTTGGACAGACAGGAGAGGAAGACATTTGATCAATTTCCTAGTCAACTGTCCAGAAGGATCCTATTTTATGGGTTCCGTAGATGCATCCAGTCATATTCAAGATGCACAATGTTATCAGATTTGCTTGATAGTAAGATTAGAGAGATAGGAGCAGAGTGTGTTGTTCAGGTAATTTTTTTTGTTTCATTAATTTAGTAATTTTCATATTTCAAGTTTAATAGTTTACACTCTACAGCTTTCAATAATTACAAATGTCTGCACTCTGCAGGTGGTGACTGACAATGCTTCTAATTACAAGGCAGCTGGTAAAATTTTAATGAAAAAAAGACCTACATTATTCTGGACTCCTTGTGCAGCTCATTGCATTGATCTAATGCTAGAGGATATAGACAAGCTACAACAGAACAAAACAGTGATAAGAAAGGCAAGAATGATTACAAATTTCATCTACAGACACACTCGTTTACTTGATGCAATAAGGACTACTATAGGCGGTGATCTAGTGAGGCATTCAGTAACTAGATTTGCAACATCATTCTTTACTCTACAAAGTGTGCTTAAGCATGAGGAGAAGCTGAAATTATTCTTTGTGTCGCCCTCGTGGAATGCCGCTAATTTGGCAAAAACTGAAGCCGGAAAACAGATTGTGGAAATAATACTTTCAACCAATTTTTGGAATGGAGTAAGAGATTGCCTAAAAGGAGGAAAACCACTGATTGCAGTTTTGCGATTAGTAGATGGAGATGAAAGGCCGGCTATGCCTGAAGTATATGCTGCAATGGAAGAAGCCAAACAAAAGATCAAACAACATTTTGATAACAAAGAAAGATTATTTAAAAAGATTATTGAGATTGTTGAAAATAGATGGACAAATCAAATGGAGCAAAAGTTGTATAGGGCGGCTTTGTTTCTAAATCCAGGCAAATATTTTGAATATGAGGAACAAAATAATGATGATGCCTGGAAATTTCAAGATGCTTTCAATGATGTTATTGCAAGACTAATGCCCGATCAAGAATTGCAAGACAAGATTGCCGAGCAAGGTACTAACTACAAAGCATCTCGAAATAGTTTTGGAAAGCCTATGGCTATTAGGCAACGAACCACCTTAAATCCAAGTAAGTATTGTTTACATTTTTATTTTTTCTTAAATTATTTATATGTCAAACAATTTATATTTGTCTTAAATGAATAGTGGACTGGTGGGGTGCACATGGAGGACCAAATGTTGACCTTACAAAGGTAGCATTGCGCATAATTGGCTTATGTTGTTCTTCTTCTAGTTGTGAGCGCAATTGGAGTACTTTTGAGTTTGTAAGTATACAAATATTCAATAAAAATTTTAATATTTTATATTTACTAATTTACCAATAAGTTTGAAATTATCTTGATTCAGATTCACACAAAAAAAAGAAATAGATTGGAACATCAAAGGCTTAGTGATCTTGTATACATCCAATATAATCGGCGTCTACAAGCACGATTCCAAGAAAGACGTGAAAAGGGAAGAAATTACAACCCTTTGGTGCTTGATGAGCTCGACTGGAGTAGTGAGTGGATGGTGAACAAACCAGAGGAAGCTCTAGTTTTTGATGATGATAATCTCACATGGGATGCTGTAGAGAGAGCTCTTGGAACTGGGGCTCGAAATTTACGAAGTGGAGTTGGAACTAATCTTCAAATAAATGAACTAATAGCTCAAGGGGATGAAGATTTAGATCATTTTGTAGTTGCCAGTGATGATGAAGATATTTATGATAATTATGGGCAAATGGCGAGTACCTCCATCCAACCAAACACCTGTAATGTCAATGACGACTTACTAGATGATGATTCTAGTTGACCTTGTATGATTATTTAAAGTTAATGTTAAAAATATTATTCATGCTAATATGCTATTTTTGTGTTCCCTTTTTTGTTATTGCTTTCTCTGAAGTTTGTCTTGAGTCTTGACCATTGATAGATGATTGCCACTGTTTTTTCTTACTGTTACATGCTTACTGCTTCATGGTATTTGAGAATTGAGATAGGTCATAGGTATGAATGTATTGATGTTTGAGAATTGAGGATTTGAGATATCATGAATTCATGATTCATGAATACAAAATACATGATATTGGTAGTTGGAACTTGGAACATTTGTGCTTGCTAGTTGCTAGTTGTTACTTGCCTACTTCTTGTCATATGATCATATCAGGTGTTGAGATTTGAGAATTGAGATATGAAGATATCATGAATTCATGATATCAGAAGATTCAGAAGCTATACTTAGTTGCTAAGTGCTAACTGCTATGCTTAGTTGCTTACTGCTAACTGCTAGTCTGCTATGAAGAACAAAAAAATCTCCAGCTGTGTTTGTAATTGGTAAACAATTTATTTTAAAAAAAAGGAGCTGTAGACTGCGGTTATTATACTAACCGCAGTCTAAAGTATGGCAGACATACTATAAACTGCGGTTATTTTTGTAACCGCAGTCTATATATGACTATCGACTGCGGTTATTCGAATAACCGCAGTCGATAGTCAATAGATATATACTGCGGTTATTCTATTAACCGCGGTATATATAACATATACTGCGGTTATTAAACAACCGCAGTCGAGAACATGTATACTATAAACTGCGGTTAGTATAACACCGCAGTCTATATTATGTGTACTATAAACTGCGGTTATTAGAAGACCGCAGTCTATAGCATGTATATTATACACTGCGGTTATTATACAACCGCAGTATATAGCATGTATACTATACACTGCGGTTATGTTAATAACCGCAGTCGATAGTATAGACTGCGGTTAGTATAATAACCGCAGTCGATAGACTGCTTTTTAAAAAAAAAAAAAATGGCGCCTTGCGACTTGCTCGCCTTAGTGTCGCCTAGGCGTCCGCTATGACGCCTAAGCGTCAAGGCGCCCAGCGCTCGCCTTGGTTCGCCTTGACGCCGAGACAAGAATGCTTGGGGGTGGGGGTGATCTTGGAAATCCCCCAGGGAACAAGGATCGAGCAAACGGTGGTAGTGCATTTTCCTATCACCAACAATCAAGCCGAGTATGAGGCAGTGATAGCAGGATTGCGCCTGTCCAGGGAGCTGAGAGTGCATGATGTGGAGGTCCTCCCTGACTTCATGGTGGTAGTCTCACAGATCAATGGAGAGTTCGAGGCAAGGGAGACGACCCTCCGGTTGTACTTAGCAAAGGTGAAGGGGGTCATCGGCATGTTAAAAACATTCTCCATCCGGCACATTCCAAGGGAAGAAAATGAGCAGGTGGATCAATTGGCCAAGCACGGACCCCGGGTGGGTGGCACCATCACCGACTTGTTCCGCCCATCCATCAAGGAGGGGGAGCTGATGGAGGTGGACCAACACCCCTTGTGGATGGATCCCTTTACAACTTTCTTATCCACGGGGGAGTATCCAGAGGGGATGAACAAGAAACGATTTAAGCATAAGTCGGTATACTATCTTATGCGCGGCAGACAGCTGTACATGAAGACCCTCTCGGGGATCTTGGCATGTTGCGTAGCCGAGAGGGACGTCCCGAGGATTTTGGAAGAGGTCCACTCTGGGGAGTGCGGGAGCCACTCTGGGAGCCGGACCCTGGAGGGGAGGATAGTCAGACAAGGATATCTTTGGTCATGATGCCGCTGAGTTCGCAAAGAAGTGCCACAAATGTCAGTTGTTCGCCCCTCTCCAATTTCTACCAGCTCAGCGTCTCAGGAGCATCACGGCCCCCTGGTCCTTCGCCATCTGGGGAATGGATCTTGTAGGACCTTTCCCCCAGGCCAGCGGGAAGAGGAGGTTCCTGTTGGTGATGATCGATTATTTTTTTAAGTGCTTAGAGGTGAAGACACTGTCTAAGGTGACCTCCCAAGTAATCAAGAATTTTGTATGAGGGGAGATCATCTGCCGACACGGGTTGCCGCAGGCCATCGTCACGGACAATGAGCCTCAATTTGTCAGCGCCGAATTCATCAGCTTTTGCGGACAGCTTGGGATTGACCTCAGGTTTGCCTCTGTCCACTATTACAGGTGCAACAGGCAGGTGGAAGCGGCAAACAAGATCATTGTAAACCTCTTAAAGAAGAAAGTTGAGAATTTGAAGAGGAGCTGGGTAGAACAGCTTCCCTCAGTCCTCTGTGCCTTGAGAACCACCCCTAACACGGCCACAGGGGAGACTCCCTTCAATCTCTCGCATGGCTGCTAGGCGGTACTTCCAATAGAGTTCGATATCCGGACGCCTCAGGTGGCCAAGGCGGAAGAAGGAAGAGAAGAATGACAAGCCGAGAATGAGGAGGAGCTTTGACTCTCCCTTGACATGGTGGAGGAGCTACGAGACCTGTCAGTCATCCGGCAAAAAAAGGTCAAAAGGAGGATGGCTAAATACTTTGACAAGCATGTCAGAGTCAAGCAGTTCGCGGAAGGGGACTTGGTCCTGAAGAAGGTGGATGCGGCAGGAAGATCAGCCGCAGTGGGGAAGCTCAACCCCAACTAGGAAGGTCCATATATTATACAAGAGGCATTGAGATCAAGAAGGTATCGCCTCCGGAATGTGGAGGGCGAGACCCTAAGTCACATCTAGAGCGGTGATGACTTGAACGTTTCTATCCATGAAGCATGTACGTATTTTACTTTGATGAATAATGAAACTCTTTGATCTTTTCATCTCTTTTTGGCAATGATGTTCATGACAGACCAAAGTTTCCTCAAGTCTCGAGCCTTCTCCCGCAGTTAGACTCTCACCTAGTTGTCAGGGCAGGGGTCCTCGATAAAGAACTTTCTCGCTCTAGGGTTAGGTCACGAGATGCTCCCGCTGCCAGACTTCCATCTAGCTGGCAGTGCCGGGATCCTCGATAGACGTCGTTATGACCCTGGAGCTAAGTCCGGTTGATGTTCAACACCCGCTGTCAGGCTACCACCTAACTGATTGGGTCGGTGGTAGCGCTCGATGGTTGTCTAAGGAAAAGTCCGGTTGATGCTCAACACCCGCCGTCAGGCTCTCACCTAGCTAATTGGGCCGGTGGTCGCATCACCCGTCGCCAAGCTCCCACCTAGCTGATTGGGCCGGTGGTAGCGCCCGGTGGTTGGCTAAGGAAAAGTCCAGTTGATGCTCAACACCTGCCGTCAGGCTCTCACCTAGCTGATTGGGTCGGTGGTAACACTCGGTGGTTTGCTCTGGGGTTAAGTCACGAGATGCTCCCGCTGTCAGGCTTCCATCTAGCTGGCAGGGTCGGGATCCTCGATAGACGTCGTTGTGACCCTGAAGCTAAGTCTGGTTGATGCTCAGCACTCGCCGTCAGGCTCCCACCTAGCTGATTGGGCCGGTGGTAGCGCCCGGTGGTTGGGTAAGGAAAAGTCTGGTTGATGATCAACACCCGCCGTCAGACTCTCACCAAGCTGATTGGGTTGGTGGTAGCGCCTGGTGGTTTGCTCGGGGGCTAGGTCTCGAAATGCTCCCGTTGTCAGGCTTCCATCTTAGCTGGCAGGGTCGGGATCCTCGATGGACATCGTTATGACCATGGAGTTAAGTCCCGAGATATTCCCGCTGACAGAACTTCTATCTAGCTAAACAGGCCGGTGAGGGCATCCAATGTTCGGCCAAAGCAAAGGGTCGATTGACACTCATCTCACATCGTCAGGCTCCTACTGGCTGACAGAAGGAAGAGAATTAGATGTTTCTAACAGTATCGCCCAGCACCCGAAAAGCGACCAAGGTCGTAAGCACTCAGGCCACGCCGCGACCTCGAGAGGCCCGGCGCGAGGCCGAGCAGCACGGACGGTAGTCGATCCGATTCGCCCCTTTTATCACGCGAGCGGCGTAGAGAGTCTCTGGATAAGGGAGGCGGATCGCCACTCGCGGGTCGGCTACCTAAGATCCCTATATTTCATAAGCTAAGTCATGAAAGGACGCGCGATCTCGCTAACGGGACACAGGCCCGGAGGCAGTGAGCTAGGTCGCGGGTACGCAAATAAACAAAGACATGAACATTTCAAGGAAGCAATATCACAAACAATATCGACTCAGAACGACATATATTATTAATTACAAAAAGGTTACAAAGAGGGGACTTGGCCCGCGCTTACATTGAGGCATAACAAAAAAGTACAAAAGCAAAGAGAAGCTCGGCACGGGGGTTCAGCGGGGAGAGCTCTCGGGCGGCAAGCCCTCCTAGAGGGGTTGGTAGGACTTGTCGCCCGACTTCGGTACCGGAAGGAATAACTCTGGTACCACCTCGTTCGCAGAGAGCCCCGCGCCTTCGCTCGTGATGAGACTTGCCCGCTGCAGAGTTTGGAGCGTGTACTTCGTGTCCTTGACAGCATTCGTCTGCATCATCTCCTCCAGCTCGTATTCGGTATACTGGGTGAGCTGGCAGCTGCTGCTGGAGGGCGGCGGAGGAGCTGCGGCTTCCAATTCTTGCACCTGCGCCTGTAACGCCTCGTTCTCCTTCTCGAGGGTAGCGATCTGGAGGCCAAGGCGCTTAACCGTCGCCGCGTCCTGCAAGAAGAAGCGAAAGGAGTATTAGAAAAGTGGAAGCGAGCTTAAAGCGTCTAGTACAAGCTATGCCTCCCCCCCCACAGGTACCCGACGAGAACAGCATCGGCCGCATCCGCCCGCTTCTTCTGGTAGTTCGCTTCCTCCTGAGCGAGACAGCGGGCCTCTTTCTTGTCATCAACAAGCTTTTTGAGCGGGGGTGGGGTGGGGGGGGGGGGGGGGGTGGGGTCCGCTCCAACTGCGTGCACCGCCTACCCACCATGTGAGCCTGCTCCAGGCTGCGGAACTGGGCTCGCGCGCACTCGTGCACGAGAACTCGCGTTGCCTCCTCATTGAAGATTGCGGCGTCCTCCCGCGCATAGAGGCCGAACGAGAAGGCATAAGCCTCCCCGATGATGGTTTCCTGATCCAACCAGCTCGGCAGCAGGGTGGAGATGGAGGATCGGTTCGCCTCCTTGTCCCACTAAATAAGGGGGGCGCCGAGTTCGTCTAGAGGCCGGTCGCCGAAGCCAAAGTTGCGGTGCCCTCTCGGCACGGGCTTGGCGGCGGGCTCCTCTCCTCGCGACCTGGAGCTGTCGGCCGCCTCGCTAGGAGGGCCGTTGGTCGAAGCTCTCGGTGCGGCGGGCTCTTCTGTTGGTTGGTCTGTCGGGGCCTTGTTTTTCTCCCGGGTTGCGGGAGGTGCGCGCGCCCTCCGTCTTCGGTTTTTTGGGCGGCGGCGGCAGCAGAGGTTGTTCGCGGGTGGCCCGCTTCTGGGTAGAAGAGGCTCGGGTCTCGCGATGTGCGGCAGCCGCCGCCTCGGCACGGGCGAGCTTGCCAGTGGCGGCTCGCGGACTCTCATAAGGAGGGTGTAGGGGAATGTCTCGCTCACCTGCAGAACGAGAGTTATAACAGAGAAAAGGAATGAGCTAAGTAAAAAGGAAAAAGTGTGAGTGGCTTACCTCCCCCGGGCGGGACGGGGGCAAGGCTATCCACGTTCCTGCAGAGGAACGCGACCTCAAAGTTCTTTCCTTGGAAGAACCCGTACAGCTCGGCTTCACGGCCCCCCAGGCTAGGGGGCGGTAGCTCGTCTCGCTAAGTTGGACCGGCGAGAAGGGGACGTTGCCGAAGTCGCCCTTGACGAAGACGAATTTCTTTAGCCAATTATGACTCTTATTTACTGTCTCCCGGACCTTGACGTGATTGCTGGAGAAGTAGGCGGTTCCATCCTTGTTCTCCCAGAAGGAGAACAGCTTGCAGAAGACCGCAAGGCTGAACTCGATCCGCTCTTCCCGCAGGAAGCAGGCGAACCCGACCATGACAGCAATAGATTTGGGGGTCATCTGGCCGAGGACGACCCCAAAGTACTTCAGGATTAGACGGACCTCGGGCCATAGGGGAAGCCAGAGGCCCGCATCAAAGCGAGTTATGGGGATGGCGAGCTCCCCTTCAGAGAGATCATTGATTTTCTCCTCCCCGGGTCGCTTCGCCACAAAGCCAGGCGGGATGAAGTCGCCAATCGAGTCAAGAAATTCGCCTTCAGTAATGGCGGCGTAGGAGAAGGAATGGTCGGAGAAGGTCCAGGCGCACTTGCTTTGCCCATCAGCGTCACCGTCACCGCCGCCCATCTCGCAGTCAGATCGCCGAGCGGAACGCTGTAGTTCTCGCAAAGAGCGGGTGGGTCGGGAGTCGCAGGAAGTAGAGGAGCGAAAGTCTTAAATGCAATAGGTAGGGAAAGAGCATCAAGGCCTATTTATAGGAAAAGAAAGGGCGGGAAAATGTCTCGTCGGCGGGAAAAGTGCGGATAGCAAAAATATGCCGCGACGCTTCGGCGTCCGGGCCCGCCAATAGTTCCCGCCAGCTCTCCACGGCCCCACTCGGCAGCGAGCTGCGCTGGCTCGCGTTCGGCAAAAGAGCGAGCAAGCCCAACAGCTTCGCACCCGCTTAAGGAGGGGGTTGGCGAGCAAGAGTACCCCATTCGCACTCTCCTAAAGAAAGCTAAACAGTGACAAGCTATGAAAATAATATACAGCAAACACAAGCACATCAGCGGGCGAGAAGTCTCAAACAATTATAAATAAGAAAAGTTCGATGTCCTGAGAAAAGATGAATAAAATTTCATAGCCCTATCACGCGGGCTGATCCGAGATACAAGTGCGACCCGGGCCTGACAACCGATAGCGAGGAAGGGGCGGGTGGCTCAGTATTGGATCCATTTCCACCTGCCCCGACCCCGCGCCCCGGATCGGGGCGGCACGCGAGGGTAGAAGTACTCGCGAACTGCCAATAGTTCCCGCTGAGCCAGGTCGACCTGCTCCGTGGCATGCCTGAGCCTTTCCTTCGCTCGCGTAATGTGCACCCCCGGAGAAGTCGTCCCATCACCGTCAGTTGGACGCCTCATGCCCTCCAGTACCGCGAACCGTTCCTCCGCCTCGGCCTTATCCTCGTCCACCCTATCACAAACCTCCTGTAGCTGCAGGGATTGTTTCTGGAATAACTGTGTCACCCGCCTCTTCATCCCCTCAACGTCTTGTGGGTCGCCCACGTATTCTGAGATGTGGTCCGTCCAAGGGGGAGGCGAGTACCCCCGTTGATGTCGATATCAGAGGAGGAGATCGCATGGAAGCCTACATAAGTAGGAGATCAGAAAAAGCAAACAGTCATATAAGCAAGCTAGCGTACAAACTCACCGGGGACCGGCACGTCCCCCGCGTTGGCATGCGGCCGGGAGGTACCCGGCTAGCCCTGGAAGAGCTCTCCTTCGAGAGCTGCAAAAGATTTCCCTAGCCTAGGGCGGGTTGTCAATGGAGGAATCGCAGGAGGGGCATGCTCCTGGGTCGAAGGGCTGGCGGCCCGCTCAGTTATCCGTGGGGAAGAATGCCCCAGTTCCATTCTGCTGCCTCCATATTCGCGGGGCGTCTCCTGCAGAAAAAGGAATCAGAAGCAGAGTGACGAATCAGACAAGAGGCCCGCATACCTCATGGGCGGCTTCGACACCGGCCGCCGAACTGGACGCAGGGGCGTCATTCGGGGGAGACCGCTTGATTATTTTCCATTTCTTCGGCCTAAAGAGGGGGCCGGATGATCCACGCGCCAGCCACGGGGCAGCATCAAGGACCTGCTCCCGCATCCCCTCCCTCGCGGCCGCTAGGCGCGCTCGGATCTCTTCTGACATAGGCATCGCTAGTTGTTATTCACAAGAAAGATTGAAGAAAGAAGACAAGATTTTTCCCGTAGGCTCGGTGGCATATTTATAGCATATTGGTGGGACCCACCAAAAGATTCTCTCCAGCTCAGCAAAGCACTCATCGAACACGTAGGGTTGGATGATTCTTTCCGAGCTTAGGCAAAACTTGCAAAGAGCGGGGATTGTGTATAATCCCGTATTCGCCGAGTGGGTCAACCAGACTAGGCGAGCGAACCAGGACGACAGACCCGCGTCCATGCAGCAGCCGGACAAACCCAGATAGTCGACTCGCTCTCGCCAAGGCTAAGCGGGTGAGCCGTGTGATCTAGCCCATCCAGTCCGCGCCTACCTAGGCTACCTTATCGCTTGCTCGCCTCCGTATAGGGCAGGAGAGCCGTGGAAGTCCGGCTCGCGCTCGCCTAGAGTTAGAAGGCGAGCTGCGCGAGCCAGGCCGCATCCGCCCTGTAGAATGACGAGGTGACCCTCTGTTCCTCGGCACTTGCCGAGTAGGATCCAAGGGTCTGGGATCCAGGTCCGAGTGAGCTTTAAGCCAAGCGGGTCAGGCAAATGGAATGAATAGGCGGGAGGGCTCCCGCCTGGGGCTTGCGGACAGGCTTGCGCCCGGGTAGGCGGGAGGCCCTCAGAGTTGGCGTCGAGTAATGCTTCTCCACTCAACGCCTTCTGTCTTTCAGCATTGAGTGATGCTTCTTCACTCAACGTATTTTGGCTTTCAGCGTTGAGTGATGCTTCTCCACTCAACGCCTTCTGACTTTCAGCGTTGAGTGATGCTTCTCCACTCAACGCCTTTTGGCTTTCAGCGTTGAATGATGCTTCTCCACTCAATGCCTCCTGGATTTCAGCGTTGAGTGATGCTTCTCCACTCAACGCCTTCTGTCTTTCAGCGTTGAGTGATTCTTCTCCTCTCAACGCCTTCTGGCTTTCAACGTTGAGTGATGCTTCTCCACTCAACGCCTTTTGGCTTTCAGCGTTGAGTGATACTTATCCACTCTGTGCTAGAGGAGAAATTACCTATATGCCCTTAGAGGTCTGTAGAGGTCTACATTTAGCTCTTCAGAACAGCGAAGTTATGTTGTTGGCAGACCACTTTTGGCTGCATATAGCCGTTCCAAACGGCGGAGGTGCGATGTTAGCAGACCAACTTCAAAATCTATAAATAGACCCAAGGGAGTACCTCAGAAGACATGCTTACTTGTGCTCTGGTCTTCTTGCGCTTTCTGAGATATCCTTAGCTCACCCCTTGGCTAAGGAGGGGAAGCGCTCTAAGATCTTTCGGGTGTGTGGTGGGACCTCCGTGCAGGAGCCTTGGGTCTGTTCCTTATGCTAAGTCTTTGGTCGTTTGGCTTGTGAGAGAGAAGTAAGTGTGCGATCACCCCTTCCCCAAGGGTCGAACTCCACAGAGACTGATTCTTCGTTTTCAACATAACTATCTCTTTGTGTACGTGTGTGTGTGTGTGTGTGTGTGTCTATACTTGACTTGGTCAAACCCAACTCGAAATTGGCTTGAAGAACGGACCACAAAGAGTTTTTGCTCTATCATACTGACTTGGGCCAAACCCAACTCAAAATTGGCTTGAAGAATGGACACAAGGAGTTGTTGCCCGTGGCTCGGCCCATTCGACTTTACTGGAGCTGAAAACTGATCTCTACATCTGAAGGGCAAGAAAAGACTGATACAACTTCAACTTAGAACAACATCAAAATGTTAATCCACAAAATAACATTTGTCTTCCTTACATCCCCTCATTTTTTTGGCATATTAATAGATTGTAGTATTATGAAGGCTGGCAAGATGAAGGTTTATGTTCTAAGTTAAAACGTTGAAGCTTTGACATATAAACTTATATTTTCTATCAAGTGCAGGTGGTTTATGCCTGTCAATTTAGTTTTCAATTCTCTAGTTGGTTCTGCTCTTGGATGGATCCTTATCCGGATTACAAAAGCACCTAAGCGATTGAGAGCTGTCATCCTAGCATCTTGTTCAGCAGGTAAATATTCACTAATTGATAATGTAAGAAATCATGCTTGCTTCATGTTGTTGGAATATTTGAAATATGTTTTGCTAATCATAATCTAGTTTTGCATCACATTTGCGTTCTTGCATATACACTCAAGTTTGACATGTATATAGGGTGATGTAGGGTACGCGAGTGGTGCTCGGAAGCTAGGACTCTACGTGCATGTGTGAGGGGATATGCGAATGCAATGCTACATGCAATGAAACAGTCGGATAGCAACAACAATTAATTTAAGCAATGAGAATTAGCAACACCACGCAGTTAATCAAAATAAAAAAGCAATTAAATAATTTTAGCAATTTGGCAACGGCGTCCTCCGCGCGGAGGGCCTAAGCAAGCGGCGGCGATTAATTACACAAACAAATATTAGCGCAAAAGTACAACAACTACCAAACTATGATCACAACACAAATATAGATAAACAACCAAGTGCAAATGTCAAATACAAAACACAATACCACGAGATACTCACGATACAGTGGGCTGATTCGAGGCGATGAAGGATTTGATGAACCGGATGCAAAACGAGCGATCGGAGGTGTAACCAGAGGCGAGGGGTGATGACGGTGGCTGCCTTCGGCGAAAAGTGGCGGTAACGGATGGTAAAACAGCGGATCCGGCCACAAATGAGTAGATCCGGGCAGGGGTGAGTAGATCCGATAATTTGGAGCGGATCCGAACAAAAATGGAAGGTTTGGGTGGAGGGAATAATGGATCGGAGGGTGGTAGAACTAGATCAAAAGAGATCTAGGGTTTTCAGAGCGGTGGAAGGTGGATCCACGAAGGGGAGGGGGAAGGAGAGGCCGGCTAGGGTAGGCCGGGCCTTAGGGGGGTCGGTTTTGATGAGGGGAGGGGCGGCGAGGGGGCTGGAGGACAGGAGGTGGCCGGCGGTGGGGAGGCAGCAGTCCGGCGGCGGGAAAAACTGAAAAAAGGGGGGGCGTCTGGCTGGTTTGCTGGCCGGCGGTGTGGATGGGGATTTAGGGGGTTCCGGTGGTGGAAAAAGAGGAGAAGATGATGAAAAATGATGGAGGGGGGTAGGGGTTACCTTGGGGAGGAGTTTGGCGGCCTAGGAGTCGTCACCTAGGGTTCCCCGACGTCGGCATCGAGTAGGGATCGCTGAAATCCGGGAATGCTCTTCTCCAAATTCAACAATGGTCTCAAATCAGCCCCCTAGCATCCTATTTATAAGAAAACACAAACTATGGCATCCTCATCAACGACTATGATTGACCGGTGGGTTAGCCCTTAAAATACATCAAAATAATCTCAAAAAATATAAAGTAATATAGCGTTTTGACTCGCGGCGACGTCCCGGACGCAACCGCGGAGTCCGATCGGCGATCCGATCAAGTCTTCCTGCGCGAATACATGTATGTGGGCCCCGTCTTGCGGCGGGCTCCTACAAGTGCATCCGATGGCTCCCCATCATAGGGTCTAAAATTTTTAGAGATATTTAGTCAAAAACTAGAAAATATAAATTAAGGAATCTTATATTAAGTGAATAGCTAAGAAGACATTTACTGAATATAAAATGATAAAAATTAAAGATAAATCTATATATGTATAATGGCGGGTAGAAATTGCACCCATTTAAATAGATAAAGTTGTGGGAGGTTTAGGAAGGGGAAGACAAAAGGATAACATTGACATCAGTTATTCAAATCGACTTAGTAAGAATAGATTTAGTATTTAAAAATGAGCCAAAGCAATGTGGATGCATTTTCCCACCCAAATCGACATGTAGGTCGACATCTAGAAAATTGATTATATGTATAAAAATGAATGTGATGGGGATCAGATTTCATGTGCGGGTTAACCCTTATGAGAACTGGAGGTGGAGTTACGATCCATGGATGGACTGAGCTGGTACTCATGTTCAGAACGCCTAATGCATTAGTGGTTTTCTGTTTCAGACAATCATGGCGGTCCATAATAAGTTCTAAGTCTATAAATAAGGGTCTATGGGCTAATTTTCAGGAATCCAAGAATTTGAAGAGATTTTCTTGGCTCTAGTGGTATCCACGGTGCTGATTCCGCGAATCCTTCGTGCCAAAGCTAAGTTCCCACTACCCATAACTACCATCCCACACATAACTGCCTAAAACTATCCACAACCACCACTAACCACTACCATTTGTTGTTGTATCTGCACAAATCCCAAATACCACCAACCCGAGCCGCTGGCAACCGCCATCCCAAGTTCCCGCCAGCCATCTCCCACATTTCTGATCGGCAACTTCTCATATAACTACCTACAATTCCACATAATTACCTAATAACTACCTTCCCACTCTCCATTCCACATAACTACCACCATAACCATTTAATTACCTTTTATTCTCACTACATTCCAAGGGAAAACTGCCATATACTAGGCAGTTTTCTTCATCGGTTCAGGGGTTCTTTGACTGAATCATGAATCCCCTGCAAACTCCCACACTTCCAAGAATTAGATTCCCACAGAACTCACATTCTTGAACTCACCCAGTCCCACTCCTAGATGCCCCCATATCATGTAACATCCAAAAAATTACCTCTCATTTTCTTATTTGCAGGATCCGATCACGAGCAAATTTGATCGAGTCATCACCATGTCGAGGTATGAATTTATTTTGGTAAATTGTGTGCACGTTAATCAATAAATTAAAAGGACAATTAAATGGAGTTATTGGATTTTAATTTGGCGCAATTTAGTGGTTTGCGTGAGCGATGGTTGTTGAAATATCTAAGTAATTAGTGTACGGTGGCGATTTCATAATTAGATTAAAACCTAAACCTATTTTCTTTCAACACCTAAGAACCGATGCCCAAAAATTTCTTTAAATTCTTCCCATTAAACCGCTTGACTCCCTCTTTAAAACGCAGCCGATTTGGTCATGGCCGCTCTCTCCTCCCAGTAGATCGACAATACTGTTGGTTCCCTTCTCTCCCGCAGACAGCAATTCCCCATCTACCATTTCAGTAAGCATCGTCGACCTCTCTTCTCTTGTTGAGAGCCTTTGACGATGATACGCCTCTACCGAGAGGGCAAGTCCAATCCAGAAATAAAACGGATAACCGATTGAAAGGAGAACAAGCAATAAACTTACTTGGTTCAAACCACCTCACCAACACAACACAAGCAAATCACAACCACATCCAGAACATCTAGAACACACAGGAAAACCCTTCCTCCCGGCGGTCACTGCACCCCCAGGCGGAACCCTACGCAGGCAAGGCGGAAGTACTCGCTTCTCCTCAGCCGCACATACACAAAGTTCTCAAAACAGATGGTCTATTAGGTTACAACATACATATTTATATTAATAAGGTAAAAAGACTGAACTGCCCTTCTTCACCCGCACTTATCCTCGCTGCCTCCCGCCTTTTCTTCGTGAGAACGTATCATTGCCTCCCCCATCGAAGGTGCCTTGTCCTCAAGGAACGGAAAGTGGGGGTAGCGGTGTTGTAGCAGATAAAGATCCTCCCAAGTTGCTTCCGCTTCCGAGCCATTTTGTCATTGAATCAACAGTTGTGTGACGACCCATCCCGTGCACAACAACATCCGCCTCTTGAGGACTCGCTATGGTTCGACCAGCAGTGTGCCCTCCCCTGTGACCGCTGCAGGTAACGGATTGTGTTGTACCGGGGCCTCTCTCTTACATTCCTTCAACTGAGAAATGTGGAAGCTATGATGGATCTTGGCGTCCGAAGGTAGATCCACTCTATAGGCCACCGGGCCAATTTTCTCCACGACCCTGAACGGACCAAAGAACTTGGGTGATAATTCATGGACCCGATGAGCCCGCATGCTGGTTTGCTTATACGGTTGGACCCGGACGTAAACCTGAGCCCCTATCTGCAAAGACCGTTCACGCCGCTTC
Organism: Platanthera guangdongensis; assembly: GCA_039583875.1. Lineage (NCBI taxonomy): Eukaryota > Viridiplantae > Streptophyta > Magnoliopsida > Asparagales > Orchidaceae > Platanthera > Platanthera guangdongensis. The sequence continues at coordinate 157,040,846 of CM077154.1, forward strand.
TTGTAAGACCCGAACGAATATAAATGCATATATTTGATAGCATAAAAACTATGTAAATATCCCCGAGGATGAAAATATGATTTCAGTGCCGATTTGACGTCGCACAGTAATTTAGATGTACGGGTTTTCCGTTTGAAATTTCGACAGTCTTTTCGTTTTCGTTTACTTTTGAATGACTTGAGTTGGCCGGATTTTATTTAAGCTGAATGAAGATTGGACTTGAGTTGGTTTGTGGGTTATTGGGTTGGACCGGCTGGTGGCTTGGCTGTTCTAATTGAAGTAACAGTGACTGCGCACTGTTGATTGGGATAAACCGGTGAACCGGTTGTATAACCGGCTGCCTGGGTTAAGCGGTGGGTCTCCCGTGATATAACCTTCCATTCAACCTGTGTCCTCTCATTTTGACGGGACGATTTTGGACGGAGAAGCCGCGGAAGCCGCAGGCGCCAATTGCTCTCTAGGGCTCGATTCTTCTCCGATTTCTGTGAATCTTCTTGCGATTGAGAGGTAATCTCCTTCCCGGCACTCCTCTTGTGTTGATCATGAAGTTTGTGTACGGATTGATGATGAGTGAAAACTGGGTTTGAGATTTTGGTTTTGATTCACTCTTTTTTAAATCAAAAGTTTCTCTATAGCTTTCCAAACCCTAAACCTTGAATTTGAACTAATTTTGGGAGAGATGAGGTTAGGGTTTCATTAGGGGTTTAGTCTTGACCTCCTTGCAAACTTTGTTTGTCGGCTGTGTTGTTGAGGGCTGCCTGGGTTCTGCCGGTTGTGTTTTTGGGCTGCTTTGTGTTAGCTATCCGGCTGTTTTAGAGGGGATTTACGCCTTGATTTGAGCTGTTGTTCGCAGCCCTTGGTGTTGCCATTGTGGCAACCCTTGAGGCTATGCATTGGAGCATTTTGGATCGACTATCGTGGGAATTTGAAACTTTTTGTTGGCTGATGGCGCAACCCTAAAGTAAATGATATTTTGATACTGCAGAGGATGACGTCCGACGATAGATGTGACGTGAACTTTCGAAGGACAATGACAAAGGAAAAATTGGGGTGAGTCCTTACTGTTTTTTTCCTCTATTGTGAACTTGTCAAGCTAGTTACTTTTCAGTTGTTTGATATCACTGAATATATGAGTCACCGAAAACGCCAATGTGGCTTAGCGAGCGATAGAATTCTGAGGGGAACCAAATACAAATAAATCCTATTTTTGAAATAAACTGAATGAATCGAAATGATTGAAATTGAATTGAAATAGAGAACGCATCGACGTATCGAAATGTTAAGGGTCGGCCTAGTAGGGGGGATGTTTCAGACTCCTACACCTCGTGAGGGGGGTAGAACTCTCACACCTCGTATGTGGGGTCGAACTACTACAGATTATGATATGAATCCAAGTAGGAGGCGTTGAAGTCTGTAGCGCGTAGAAGCGCCATAAAGTGGATAATGATATGAAGGGTCGACGAACCCGAATAATTGAGATATTCGAAAGACCCTAAGTATTTCGAGAAACGAATTATGAATAAAAGGAAATTGATAAAAACAGTACACCTGAAATATGAATTGATATCAGAGATAGATATGTTGATTTTACCTGTTCCTGCCTTAGAAACATGTTCATATAGATTTCATTGTTGCTGACTTTCTTGTCTGCTTGCAGTGCGGAGTTACAGGTAAGGGTAAGGAATTCACTTAGTTTTCAAAACTAATTGCTTCCTAATTTCTTTTAGGAACCGAGCACCGGCGTACCAGACCCCGCTAGACGGGCTCAGGCAGAGGCAGATCGAAGACCAGTAGAAGACGTGGCTCGTCCACGGGTTAGCATGAGTTTATTCCTTATACTTTTGTTAGATATTTGTAATGTAATAAATGTAGACACTTTTGTACCTGACATTTAGATAGTGTATATATTCTGTATATTAATGAAATGTGATGTTATGTTTTCACTGGTACACTTCTTCTATTCTGCTGCGTATAATTATGTGAAAAACTCACTCAGAAAGAATGATTGTAAATTGTGGCGGATTTTGGGCCGTTACACTTCATGTTGGCGAGAACTCGCATTCGATTCTGCGCCTGTGTCAAATTATGTTTCAAAAAGGCTATGACGCGTTCTCGGGCCTCGAGAGAACGATCCACTTCGTCCATTAAGGTCGACCCTTCTATATATGGGACATGCAACATCGGCGCCTGTCCATAGACCACTTCGTAGGGGGTCATTTTTGATGCGCTGTGGAAGGACGTGTTGCACCACCATTCCGCGAGAGAGAGCCACTTCGACCACTTTTTGGGCCGCTCGAAGCACATGAAGCGCAAATATTCTTCCAGGAAACGATTGACTACCTCGGTCTGCCTGTCGGTTTGCGGGTGATAGGCCGTGGATAGATTTAATCGAACCTGCAACGAGCGAAATAGTTCTTGCCAAAATTGACTAGTGAAGATGATGTCTCGATCACTTACAATGGTTTTGGGCAGCCCATGGAGGCGGCGACGGAATCCAATAAAATTTGTGTGATGGGCACCGCGGTGTACGGATGAGAGATACCCACGAAGTGAGCTTGCTTGCTCAATCTGTCGACCATGACCAATATAGTTGTCTTCCCCTCGCTCTTCGGTAGGCCCTCGATGAAGTCAAGAGAGATGTCTTGCCACACCCGTTTGGGTATAGATAAGGATTGGAGCAGCCCCATCGGTTTTTGGTGGTCCGCCTTGCATCGCTGGCACACATCACAACGTTGAATGCAAGAGTAAACTTCAGGCTTCATTCTTTTCCAATAGAACATGTTTTTGAGCCTTTGATAGGTGGCCTTAATGCCCGAGTGACCACCCATTGGCCCGTCATGAAACAACTGAAATAACTTGGTCTTAAGGGCCTCATCTCGGCCAACCACCAACCGCCCCTTTCTCTTCAAGACCTGGTGCTGCCATTGGTAATTTGGTGTACAACTTGGGTTCGCTTCCTTTGCTGCAATGATGTGTTGTACATGCTCATCTTGCCTCCAAGACTCCTTGATTCCTTGCATCAAATCTGATTGGAGAGTGACCATAGCATGACATGAAGTGTCCGGGCCGGCACGCTGCCGTGAGAGGGCATCCGCACAAACATTATCCTTTCCCTTCCGGTACTGTATTTGAAAGTCGTAACCCATGAGCTTGACAATATATTTTTGTTGTGCCGGGTTTGCTATCTTTTGTTCCAAGATAAAGTGCAAACTTTGGTGATCGGTCCGAATAAGAAAGGGACAGCCGGCTAGATAACGTCTCCAATGTTGCACGACAATCACGATCTCCAACAACTCTTTCTCGTACGCGGAGAGGAGCGCGTTCTTAGGTCCCAACGCCTTGCTAACGTACGTCACCGGTCTCCCTTCCTGTGAGAGGACAGCACCCACCCCCGAATCTGCCGCATCCGTTTCCACGACGAAGGTGGCCGAGAAGTCGGGTAATCGAAGAACGGGCGGTTCAGAAACAGCCCTCTTTAACCGCTGAAAAGCGTTGGCCGTTGCGGAGTTCCAACGAAACGATTTCAGTTTCAACACCACTGTGAGATGTTTTGCAATTAGGCTGTAATCCTGAATGAACCTTCGATAGTATCTGGTGAGTCTCAAGAACCCACATAACTGCTTGAATGTTGTAGGTTGAGGCTACTCTAACATGGCCCGCACCTTAAGGGGATCGGTCGCCACTCCCTCGATCGAAATAACATGACCCAAGCAGTGAATTTGCTGGAGGCCAAAGCCGCATTTGCTGCGTTTGAGAAACAATTGGTGCTGTCGCAATGTACGAAAGGTGAATGCTAAGTGTTGTATGAGGTCTTCCCAGGACTTGCTGAAAACTAAGATGTCGTCGAAAAAAAGCAACAGAAATTTGCGCAACTGTGGCTCAAACAAATTGTTCATCAACCCTTGAAATGTCGACGACGCGTTTGTCAGCCCGAAGGGCATAACAAGAAATTCGTAGTGGCCTTGATGGGTCTGAAATGCCGTTTTATGTACATCTTCCTCGGCCATGCAGACTTGATGGTATCTGGCCCGAAGATCCAACTTCGAGAAAATGATCGCTCCATGCAGCTCGTCCAACAACTCTTCAATTAGGGGAATGAGAAATTTGTTTTTGATCGTGTGATGGTTTAACTATCGGTAATCCACGCATAGTCGCCACGTACCATCGCCCTTCTTCACTAACACCACGGGTGAGGCGTACGCACTAGAGCTTGGCCGAATGGTCCCTGCCGCCAATAATTCTTGCACCAATCTCTCAATCACCTCCTTTTGTAGTGGTGGGTAACGATAGGGTCGGATATTTACCCCCACGGACCCGCCCTTGAGGGGAATGTGATGGTCAGACGCCCGAGGCGGTGGTAGCCCAACGGGATCAGCAAACAGGTCTGAAAACTCCTCTAACAGTGACTGCAGTTGGCCGGCTTCTCCGTGGTGCAAATCCGATCCGGACAACACACAAGTGGGGAAAAAATCAGCGTGTTGTGCCCGCTGCTCGGACGAACTCCTGGAGGGTTACAAAGTGCCATCATGCATAACTGACCCGAATTTCTCCAACATTTTCTGCAACTTGTTTTGTTTCATCCAGGTACCTGTAAGGTTCCTCGAGCCACGAAGTGATATTTGCTTCCCTTGACTCACGAAATCCATCGTCAAGTTGTTGAAGTCGCATTGAATAACTCTGAGTGTCACGAGCCATTGAATGTCGAGTACCACTTCACATCCTCCTAAGGGAAGAATAAGCATGTCTGCTGCGAAAACCACTCCCTGCACGCACCAACGGAAATTTGTCACCTTGTGCGAGCTGGATATAGTTTGTTCATCGGTAACCGCCACGCTGAATGGGGGAATTCGGTGTCATATGACATTGCAATCTAGCGGCTGCGGAGCTATCCAAAAAATTGTGTGTGCTCCCGGAATCAATCAACATGTTGATGGGTTGTCCTTGATACGACGCGGTGACCCGCATCGTGTAAAAATGAGGTATGCCCGTCAGAGCATGCACCGACAACTGTGGCGTGGGCTAGTCTTCTTCTGGTTCTGGCATGATTTGAGCTGCCTCCTCCACAATATCATACTCCTCTCCGCCGCCCTCGTCCAGGACTAGCTCCAATGCATATGACTGCCGCCTATCTAAGCATTTGTGTCCTGGGGTAAAATTGTCGTCGCACCAAAAACACAGCCCTTTTCGACGCTTCTCGTCCATCTCCGTTGAAGTCAGTCTTCGACCCTGCCGGGGACGCTCCCCTGAGCCCGCAGAAGTGGCCGACACTGGTTGTGTAGGCAAGGAAACAGATTTAGTCGAAAATCGGAATGAGTTATCCTGAAATCGTGGATACCGATTCGACCAAGAGGGGGCATGTGAGGTTCCCGTAGATTGCCCAGCTCCAACTTTCTTACTACTCAACGCCTCTCGCTGCTCATGCAAACGGGATAGAGAGAACTTCCAGTAAGGACTTAGGTTGAAACATATGCACCCCACACTCAATGTCAGATCTAAGACCCGCCAAACAGAAACTGATAGCATGTTCCTCTGGAATGTTGACGCGGTGTAACAAAAGATCGAACTCATCAAGATATTCCTGGACCGACGTCTTTTGACGGAGATTCTTGAGCTCGCTCATCGGATCATCCAACAAAATTGAGCCGAAACGGTGGTGCGACGCTTGGCCGTACTCGTCCCAACTTGGCGAATCCCGTGTTAAGCGCCCTTTCATATATGTTTGATGCCAGTACACGGCTTTGCCCTCCAAATGTATGGAAGCCATCTTGACCTTTATCCGGTGGTGTGCCGTCAATCTCAAAAAAATGCTCGCACTTGTAAAGCCAGTCAAGTAATCCGTCCCCATCGAATCTGGGAAAGTCAATGCGGCCTAACCTGGTAGGAATATGTGAAGAATGTTGGGGCATGCCGACTTCCAAATGTGATGCCGCTCCTCGGGACTCTCCTGACCGGTCCGTCCGCAAAGTGGCGAACAGGGCTCAAACTTCATCCAGCGCCTTGCTATGCTGAGTTTCAAACAACGTTTGAACCTTCTCGATGGTGCGCTGGTGGCGGTCCGTCAACGTCTGCACCGCTTTGGCCAGTTCGCCTTTGTTGGAAGTGCCCAAAGCTTGTATGTATTATTCAAGTATATAAATACAAGGAGAGAATACAAATATATAAGAGAGAAGAGAGAAGAATAAATCCTATACATGATGTGGGACTAAAGAAGGAGGAGGAAAAATGGGCCATCAAATGGGCCTTTTACATGGGCTTTTCTAATACTCCCCCGCAAGCTGGAGCGTACAAGTCGTATGCGCCAAGCTTGGATAGGCACTGATAGAAGAGGGTACTAGGTAGAGCTTTGGTGAGGATGTCAGCAACCTGTTCAGTACCCGGAACATGCTTGAGCTCGATCTTCTTCATGTGGACTTTCTCTCGGATGAAATGACAATCTACCTCAATATGCTTCGTTCTTTCATGGAAGACCGGGTTTTTAGCAATATGTATGGCAGCTTGACTGTCACATAGGAGGAGAGCTGGTGAAGGTAGTTTAACTCCAAGGTCGGTAAGGAGACTCTCAATCCATGTGAGTTCAGAGACCACAGCAGCCATTGCCCGATATTCTGCTTCTGCTGAGGATCGAGCAACCACTGCTTGTTTCTTGCTTCGCCAAGTAATCAGATGTCCTCCAAAATAGGTGCAAAACCCGCTAGTAGATCGTCGATCGTCGAGGGAGCCAGCGTAGTCGGCATCAGAGTATGCCACTAGTGTTGGAATGGAAGATGAGGTTTTGTATACAAGTCCTTGGCCAGGAGCTGTCTTAAGATATCTGAGAATGCGTTCCACAGCCTGGAGATGAGAGCTTCGAGGGGAGTGCATATAGCGACTCACAAGTCCCACAACGAAAGATATATCAGGTCTTGTAACTGTTAGGTAGATAAGCTTCCCAACTAGACGACGGTAATATTCTGGATTTGATAGAAGCGAATCAGAATCTGAGCCCTGAGCACATATTTTGTGATTTGCATCCATGAGAGTGTTAATAGGTTTGCAACCAGAGTAGCCTGCATCATGAAGAAGATCCAGGCAATATTTGCGCTGAGAGAGAACCAACCCATCTGACCGTCTGGCCACTTCCAGACCGAGGAAGTACCGAAGAGGACCCAGATCTTTAGTTTGGAAGACGGAGCTCAGATGTAGCTTAACGGCCTGTATGCCGTCCAAGTCACTGCCAGTAATAATGATGTCGTCGACATATACCAATAGGAGAACCGTACCAGTGGCCCGGTGGCGAGTAAACAATGAGAAGTCAGCCGAGCTGCGAGTGAAGCCAATGTCCCGGAGAGCTTTGCTGAACTTGTCGAACCATGCCCGAGGGGATTGTTTGAGACCATATAGAGATTTGAGAAGATGACAAACCCGTGACTCCCCCGTGGTCTCAAACCCGGGAGGTTGTTGCATGTAAACCGTTTCCTGAAGGTCGCCATTCAGGAAAGCGTTCTTGACGTCGAGTTGAAACAAGGGCCACTGGCGATGGACAGCCACAGAGAGGAGAATGCGGACCGTGTTGAGCTTAGCGACCGGAGAGAAGGTCTCGTCATAGTCCAGCCCCGGTTGCTGGGTGAAGCCACGAGCAACCAACCGAGCTTTGAGGCGATCAATGGTCCCATCAAGGAGCATGTTTAATGACGAAAACACATTTGCACCCAACGGGTTTCTGGCCGGGAGGAAGGGGCACCAGGGTCCAAGTCTGGTTGGCCCAAAGAGCAGCCATCTCTTCTTCCATGGCCGCACGCCACCCAGGATGTTGAAGAGCGTCCTGGACAGAAGTAGGAATAGAGACCGAGGAGAGCGAAGTGGCCAAGGTCTGAAGAGGTGGAGAGAGGCGATGGAGAGAAACATAGGCCGCCATTGGATGAGCGGTAGAGGCCGACACCGGAGCAGCAGAACACGGAGAAGTCGAGGTCGAAGCCGACTGCAGAGGAGCAACGGGAGGAAGAGGGCGACGAGCATAGACCCGAATAACGGGGGGTCGAGGACGGTCAATGGTGGGAGGAGGCGTAGGGATGGTGGGAGGTGAGTGGACGTGGATCACCGGCCGGGGGAGGGAGGGTGTTGTAGGAGGTGGTGGTAAAAGTGGTGGCAAAGGAGGAGGGAAGAAGGGTTGATCCTCCCGGAAAGTAATATCAGCCGAAACAGAGACCTTCCGGGTGATCGGAGAGTAGCAAACATAGCCCTTTTGGGTACGGGAGTAGCCGACAAAAATGTGTTTGACCGCACGGGGATCCAGTTTGTCAAGAGTGGGGCCCAGGTTATGGACAAAGCAGGTACATCCAAAAACCCGGGGGGTGAGGGGGAAGGCGGGTGTGGAGGGAAAAAGAAGGCTGAAGGGGGTAGCGTTCTGGAGAACGAGAGAGGGGAGACGTTGATAAGAAAACAGGCAGTGGACACCGCAAAGTTCCAGAAGACTTTGGGAACGTGCATGTGAAGCATGAGAGAGCGAGCCACATCGAGCAAGTGGCGGTTCTTGCGTTCGGCGACCCCGTTTTGTTGAGGGGTGTAGGGACAAGAGGTCTGGTGAACAATACCGAAGTTTGCGCAGAGAGTGGCAAACTCGTGGCTAGTATATTCCCGGGCATTATCAGAGCGGAAAGTTTTAATGGTGGTAGAGAATTACGTACGAGTCTCTAACACAAACGCCTGAAAGACACGAGGAAGCTCAGAGCGATCATGCAGGAGATACAACCAAGTAGTACGAGAGTAATCATCAATAAATGTGATAAAATAACGATAACCAGAAATGCTAGAAACTTTATAGGGTCCCCAAATATCAGAATGTATTAAATCAAACGGAGCAGAGCTCCTAGTACAATGAGCGGGATAAGAAGAGCGAGGCTGTTTGTCAATAATACAAGAATCGCATTTAAAAACAGGAAGAGAAAGGTCGGGAAGCGCCTTCTGCAGGATAGGTAGAGGGGCATGCCCAAGCCGACAATGCCAATCAGACGAGGAAACAGAGGAAAGGGATGTGGGAGAGACATCGAGGAGGTAGAGCCCGTTCTGCAGCCGACCCCTACCAATGGTAATCCGCGTCTGCCGATCCTGTATCAAAAAACCAGAAGAGGTGAAGGTGATAAAGCAATTCATATCAGTAGTAAGACGACCAACAGAGAGTAAATTAAAAGGCGAGGCTGACACATAAAGAATGGAGCGAAGAGAGAGAGAGGGAGGAAGGAGGAGATCCGCGCAGCCGGAGACCGGGACAAGCGCACCATTGGCCACAGTAATAGACGGGGGGTGAGCAGCAGCAGAGAACTGGGGCGGCTGCATGGAAGTGATGTGGTGGGTGGCTCCCGAGTCCAGGATCCAGCGAGAGCTGGAAGAGAGACATGCAGTACCTGCAGTGGAGGTGGAGACAATACCTGCATGGGAGGTGGAGGCAATGGAAGCAGAAGGGGGGTTGAGGAGCCCCTGGAGTTGTTGCAGCTGAAGGCGAAGAGCCTCAAGATCCGTACCAGTCGGAGGAGAGCTATCGGTAACAGCAGCAGTAGGCGGGCGAGGGGGGTAGCCATGTTTCTTGTGACAGACGGCTTCAGTATGGCCATCCCGGCCGCAGTAGGTGCACTTGGGCCGTCCGCGGCCACCACGGCCCCGCCCACGGGAGCCCGTACGGCCACCCCGAGGAAAAGAGGGTTGTGGAAGTAAAGGAGGAAGGGCCTGCTGAAGAAGGGCCGGCGAGGGTGGTGCAGGAGCCTCCGGTGGAGGTGGTACACGAAGTAACATCGAGCAGACATCAGAGAAGGAAGGGGTAGTGGGTGAAGCCAGAACCTGGGCCCGAATACTGTGCAGGTGTGGCGGGACGCGAGCCATAATCATAGCAATACAAACAGCCTCCTTCTGGGCGCGTTGGGCAGCGAGATCAGTAGTCGCGGGCTGGTGCTGAATCCAGGCTTCCGTGAGAGTTTTAGCACGGGCCACGAAGGAGGTCATGTCCAGAGCTTTGCCAACATCCAAGGCTTGAAGATCAGTGAGGATGTCAAAAAGGTGCTGAAGGCTGTCCTTCCCGGAGTACAACGAATGAAGTTCATCCCACATGGCTTTAGCGGTCTCATGATACATGATCATCTGGTACGGCTCACCCTCGACCGAGTTCAGGATCCAGGTCTGGACGCGACCGTCATTGCGGAGCCAATCATCAGTAGGAGGAGTCGGTGGGCCCTGGGTAAGGTGACGGGCAAGACCCTTGGCCTGTAAGACCCGGCGGACAGAGTGGACCCAGGGAATGAAGTTGGTCTTGCCAGAGAGAGAAATAGTAGTAATCCGAAGCTCATCGCGGAGTTCGAGAGGAGCCACGTGGTCGGAAGGGGGTTGAGCGGTAGTGGAGTCGCTGGAGGACATGGCGACGGAGGAGAAGCAGACAGCAGGGCTCGGAGAGAACAAACCGCGCGGCAAGCAGTGGGAGAAAGGAGAGCCCGCAGCGGTTTGGAGGTCGCGGCGGTCTGGAGGTCGCGGCGGTCTGGAGGTCGCGGCGGTCTGGAGGTCGCGGCGAACTGAGCAGTCCGCGAGAGGAGGTCGCGGCGAGTTGGAAGAGGTAGCAGCTCAGTGGAGCAGATCGCAGCTGTTGAGAGCAGAGCTGGAGCAGTCCGCGACAGAGGCCGCGGCGAACTGGCGGCAGGTCGCGGCAGAGGGCGCGGCGATCTGGGGGCAGGTCGCGGCAGAGGTCGCAGCAAGAGAAGAGCGCACAGTGGACACAAGGAGAGCCCGCAGCGGACAGGAGCAGGCCGCAAGAGATGGCGGAGAGAGAGTCCGCGAGCAAAGAGGCTCGAGCGGACACAAACAGAGTGCAGCGGACAGGAATGATCGTCCGGAGCGGATAGAGAGAGGTGGGCCCCACGAGTCAGAGCAGAAGATGGCTATAAGAAGCCTGAAGAGGGTGGAACCACGGAGGGAGAGAAGAGGAGCGGAATCAGAAGGGCAGTCCGCACGAGACCGGAGCGGACAGGAATGAAGTCCGCAGGGTAGCCGAGCGGACAGATACAAAGGGGCAGTCCGCAGAGAGGCGGATGCAGGAAGGCAGGCAGTCCGCACGAGACCGCAGCGGACAGGAAGGCAGTCCGCAGGGTAGCCGAGCGGACAGATGCAGAGGGGCAGTCCGCAGAGAGGCGGATGCAGGAAGGCAGTCCGCAGGAGACCGGGCGGACAGAAAAGGGGCAGTTCGCAGCTAGACGCAACCTGGCTCTGATACCATGTTGGAAGTGCCCAAAGCTTGTATGTATTATTCAAGTATATAAATACAAGGAGAGAATACAAATATATAGGAGAGAAGAGAGAAGAATAAATCCTATACATGATGTGGGACTAAAGAAGGAGGAGGAAAAATGGGCCATCAAATGGGTCTTTTACATGGGCTTTTCTAATAGTCTTGATGATGTTTGAGGGCTTCAAGATCATGGTGTACATCCTTTGATCTGATACCGTCTGATGTCGGCATGGTTGGCCATGGGTCGCAGGAGGAGGCTCTGATACCAGTGATACGCCTCTACCGAGAGGGCGTCCAATCCAGAAATAAAACGGATAACCGATTGAAAGGAGAACAAGCAATAAACTTGGTTCAAACCACCTCACCAACAAAACACAAGCAAATCACAAGCACATCCAGAACATCCAGAACACACAGGAAAACCCTTCCGACGGTCACTGCACTCCCAGGCGGAACCCTACGCAGGCAAGGTGGAAGTACTCGCTTCTCCTCAGCCGCACATGCACAAAGTTCTCAAAACAGATGGTCTATTAGGTTACAACATACATATTTATATTAATAAGGTAAAAAGACCGACCCGTCCTTCTTCACCCGCACTTATCCTCGCTGTCTCCCGCCTTTTCTTCGTGAGCACGTATCAGACGACTGACCTTCTTAGTTGTGGAGGTTCTTTTTTCGACCGTTTGGAGTAGGCCGATCCTTCTCTTCCAGGTAGCTGAAGGATCACTGTATGTTCTTTTGTGGTTATTTTCAAACTTCCCTTCAATACCCGAGACCCCATGGATTTCTTCTTCCTAGTGTGCAGATGGGGCTTTTCCTCAACCATAATGGACAGGCACATCAAAATCCCTTGACCCCTCTATGAAATTCCACTTTTGTGAAGGCAAACCTTCCATGATCTCTCTTTCTCCTGAATCTTAATTGTGTAAAATCAATTTTAATCCTAGGAATTTAATTGGTTTTCCTCCTAGGATTTTTGGAGAGTGTCAGGGTAGGAGAGACCCTTTGTTATCTGAAGAACACTTTGTGCTGCACAATAATCTAGATGGAACCATGCCACCGCACCGCGTCTACGAGCGGCGCAATACTGAAGTAAGAAATTTGACTCATCTTGGCTAGATATATCACTATTATGAAATAATTGTTTAGTTCACTTAAGAAAATCATGTAAAACAGTAGAATTTGTATTTCGTTTAAATGCATGTCAACAGTAAAATATATAAATACAAAATACAGATTAGATCATGTCACGCATAACCTATAGTTAAGTATTAATTGACAATTAATTTAATGTAAATTGTCATTCAAATCAGAGCATTAAAAAATGTCAAAGCACAAGTATGATTAATTAAAAAGATTAACTATAACTAGGCTAAGCGCAAAAACTCAGATTACGTAATAAGCTTCAGATCAGTGACCCATTCTCATATGGTCAGCAGTTCATATGAGCCTCAGACATGGGGTCGTCAGCCACATCTCCAGACTTAGTAATTTTCAAATGCGAATATGTATTCCACCCAAGGAACATTTCAGTTTAGGGCATCTTTGAGTCGTCGTTTGGGCCCCCTAAATAGATTAAGTTTAATAAATTATAAAATATGAAATCTAATTACTCAATCTTTAGAAAGAATCCAGAGTAAAAAAACCATTACAGACAAAAATTCAGATAATATAATAAAATTTATAATGAATCTATACAAAAAATGACTTATAAACCTACAGACAAATTATTCAGAAACATGCATTAATAAGCCAAAAACTCATATTTTTATATTCAAACAAACTATTTATTTTAGTGTTACTGGGAGGAGTCTTTCTTACTCAATAGTTGGGCTGACCCGTCTTCGGACATTTATTTTCAGGGGTCACCAGTGGGGAGTTGCGTTTAGGATAAGCGTCGCGGTTCTTCATTTTTGTTCGTCTTTCATTTCAATCGTCTTTCATTTCAGTTATTGTACTTTTACTTTGGAGTTGATGTATTAGAAATATCAAAAGTTTTCAATATATCAGACCATGTTTAAGATTTCAATAATTCAAATTTATGGCTCTCTCCTTTATTAGTTAGCTCTCTGAATTAGTTTTTGAGGTACCCATGTTTACCCATAGCTGCATATCTTACTCTCATTGTGAGTTTTCATTTCGTACTTTTATTTATGTCGGTTATGTATCAGTTTTAGTGCCGTTTTGTAGTTTATATGCTATCATGGGGACCGGTCGGACTGCTAATTTATTGTTAAACTAGGTTGGAGAATTACAAATAACTCTCGTCACAATTCCAGAACTCCAGTTTAGGTTTGAAAATTTTCTCCCAACATTTCTGCATTCAATCCTCCACAAATCCCAATTCCACTTCTTCCCATACTCCACCACCAACATCCATAAACCCCTCCACCAAGCTCCACGCCTACCCAATTAAAACAAGTCACTCTGAGAAACACCCAAACCGTGCAGGATTTCTGTCTAGGAAACCTTAAACAGCGCAAGATTTTGGGCTCATTTGCTTTTTGAGATTTTACACAATTTCTCAAATGATTCATATTTAATAAGATACTGAAGTCAAAGAGAATGTCAGACAAACGAAGAGAAAGTATCTTAGTAACTTTGTATAAAAATAAATGAGATATACAAAATTGTGTTAATTACAGAGGAATTAAATTAATGAGTCATACCATGAAACTATGAGAACGAGTGATAGAAAGAAGAGTAAGACGGGAGACTAACATCTCGGAAAATCAATTTGGATTCATGTCAGGGCGATCGACCATGGATACTATACATCTCTTGAGGAGACTTATTGACAACTACCGAGAAAGAAAACAAGATTTTCATATGCTTTTCTCGATCTTGAGAAGGCCTATGATAGAGTACCAAGGGAGATCTTATGGAAAGTTTTAGAAAAGAAATGCGTAAATATATCATACATTGACATAATCAAAGATATGCATACAAATTCAGTGACAAGGGTGAGAACATCTGGAGGATTAACACATGAATTCTCTATCACTGTTGGCTTATATCAAGGTTCAACTTTAAGCCCTTATCTCTTTACCCTTATCTTAAATGAGCTCACCGTATATATCTGACAAGAAATACCTTGGTGTTTATTGTTTGCAGATGATATCGTTTTGGTCGATGAGACGCGCGAGGGTGTAAATGCAAAACTTGAATCTTGACGGGACACTTTAGAAAAAAAAAATGTTTTAGGTTGAGCAAGGAAAAGACAGAGTATATGGAGCTCAAATTTAACAGTGCAAGAATGACGGATGACTTTGTTATCAAGTTGAGCGATCAAGATATTTCCTATAGTGAGTGTTTTAAATATCTTAGATCGATAGTTCAAAACGACAGAGATATTGATAAAGATATGACACATAGAATCCAAGCGGGTTGGTTGAAGTGGAGAGACGCGTCAGGGATCTTATGTGATCGTAAAGTACTATTCAAACTTAAGGGCAAGTTTTACCGTACTGCAATTAAACCAGCGAGGCTCTATGGTTCTGAGTGTTGGGTAGTGAATTGTGTACATGAGCAAAAAAAAGGAGTTGCGGAGATGAGAGTGCTTAGGTGGATGTGTGGACACACGAGACTGGATAAAATTAAGAATGAATGTATCAGGAATTAGACAGGAGTAGCACCAATTGCAAAGAAGACGCGAGAAGTTCGACTAAGATGGTTTGGACACGCACAAAGGAGACCATTAGATGCACCTATTAAGCGTTGTGAGAGTCAAGTCACTAGTCATGTTAAATGAGGGAGGGGTAGACCAATAAAGACTTGGAATGAAACTATAAGGAAAGACATGATGTACTTAGGCATTATTGAGATTATGACAAAAGATAGGGCGCAATGGCGATAAAGGATCCATATAGCCAACCCTACTATAGTGGGATAAAGGCATGAGTGTTGTTGTTTTTGTTGTTTTTGTTTTTGTTTTTGAGCCTTCCAAATCAGCCACTTGCCACCTCTCCGGACCTCGATTACTTGTGTGAGTTCTAGTTCTTATTTGAAGTCTTTATTGTTTTGCATTAATTACTTGTTGAAGAACATACAATTTGGAATCCTAATTTTGTAAAAAATTGCCTAATTTTAATTATATTTGAAAGATTCAATTGTCGAGCAATTAATCAAAACACTCTCTACTAATATTCAACTCGGTCTTGCTTGTCTTTCTAAAGTCTAATCTCTATTGTGCATTTGCGGACCTTAATATTAATTAGAGTTTTTTGTAATTAAATGTTACATAATTGCATGTGCATCGCATCATTTTAGGATTCACCATATTACCACACTAATACTCATCAGTAGGGTTTCTGACGCGGGACGAATTTATATGCAGCAGATGAACGATGACCTAAGCCTACATGCGATGCAAATCCGATGGCAATTTCAAATTAAGCAATAAATAATTAAATCACACTCAGATAATTTTAGCAAACGCAAAATAATTCTCTAAGGAAAAACAATCTTCGACTTTCCTCCGCGTGGAGGGCTAAAGAGAGCATGCGGCAAATAAATTCTGCAAAGCATAAGAACAATCCAAAGCAAAACACTACAAAGTTATAAATCCAATTAAGCACAAATTAATACCATATAATAGTGCTGAAAATAAACGTCAATACAACTGTTGGAAGTGCCCAAAGCTTGTATGTATTATTCAAGTATATAAATACAAGAAGAGAATACAAATATATAGGAGAGAAGAGAGAAGAATAAATCCTATACATGATGTGGGACTAAAGAAGGAGGAGGAAAAATGGGCCATCAAATGGGCCTTTTACATGGGCTTTTCTAATACTCCCCCGCAAGCTGGAGCGTACAAGTCGTATGCGCCAAGCTTGGATAGGCACTGATAGAAGAGGGTACTAGGTAGAGCTTTGGTGAGGATGTCAGCAACCTGTTCAGTACCCGGAACATGCTTGAGCTCGATCTTCTTCATGTGGACTTTCTCTCGGATGAAATGACAATCTACCTCAATATGCTTCGTTCTTTCATGGAAGACCGGGTTTTTAGCAATATGTATGACAGCTTGACTGTCACATAGGAGGAGAGCTGGTGAAGGTAGTTTAACTCCAAGGTCGGTAAGGAGACTCTCAATCCATGTGAGTTCAGAGACCACAGCAGCCATTGCCCGATATTCTGCTTCTGCTGAGGATCGAGCAACCACTGCTTGTTTCTTGCTTCGCCAAGTAATCAGATGTCCTCCAAAATAGGTGCAAAACCCGCTAGTAGATCGTCGATCGTCGAGGGAGCCAGCGTAGTCGGCATCAGAGTATGCCACTAGTGTTGGAATGGAAGATGAGGTTTTGTATACAAGTCCTTGGCCAGGAGCTGTCTTAAGATATCTGAGAATGCGTTCCACAGCCTGGAGATGAGAGCTTCGAGGGGAGTGCATATAGCGACTCACAAGTCCCACAGCGAAAGATATATCAGGTCTTGTAACTGTTAGGTAGATAAGCTTCCCAACTAGACGACGGTAATATTCTGGATTTGATAGAAGCGAATCAGAATCTGAGCCCTGAGCACATATTTTGTGATTTGCATCCATGGGAGTGTTAATAGGTTTGCAACCAGAGTAGCCTGCATCATGAAGAAGATCCAGGCAATATTTGCGCTGAGAGAGAACCAACCCATCTGACCGTCTGGCCACTTCCAGACCGAGGAAGTACCGAAGAGGACCCAGATCTTTAGTTTGGAAGACGGAGCTCAGATGTAGCTTAACGGCCTGTATGCCGTCCAAGTCACTGCCAGTAATAATGATGTCGTCGACATATACCAATAGGAGAACCGTACCAGTGGCCCGGTGGCGAGTAAACAATGAGAAGTCAGCCGAGCTGCGAGTGAAGCCAATGTCCCGGAGAGCTTTGCTGAACTTGTCGAACCATGCCCGAGGGGATTGTTTGAGACCATATAGAGATTTGAGAAGATGACAAACCCGTGACTCCCCCGTGGTCTCAAACCCGGGAGGTTGTTGCATGTAAACCGTTTCCTGAAGGTCGCCATTCAGGAAAGCATTCTTGACGTCGAGTTGAAACAAGGGCCACTGGCGATGGACAGCCACAGAGAGGAGAATGCGGACCGTGTTGAGCTTAGCGACCGGAGAGAAGGTCTCGTCATAGTCCAGCCCCGGTTGCTGGGTGAAGCCACGAGCAACCAACCGAGCTTTGAGGCGATCAATGGTCCCATCAGGAGCATGTTTAATGACGAAAACCAATTTGCACCCAACGGGTTTCTGGCCGGGAGGAAGGGGCACCAGGGTCCAAGTCTGGTTGGCCCAAAGAGCAGCCATCTCTTCTTCCATGGCCGCACGCCACCCAGGATGTTGAAGAGCGTCCTGGACAGAAGTAGGAATAGAGACCGAGGAGAGCGAAGTGGCCAAGGTCTGAAGAGGTGGAGAGAGGCGATGGAGAGAAACATAGGCCGCCATTGGATGAGCGGTAGAGGCCGACACCGGAGCAGCAGAACACGGAGAAGCCGAGGTCGAAGCCGACTGCAGAGGAGCAACGGGAGGAAGAGGGCGACGAGCATAGACCCGAATAACGGGGGGTCGAGGAGGGTCAATGGTGGGAGGAGGCGTAGGGATGGTGGGAGGTGAGTGGACGTGGATCACCGGCCGGGGGAGGGAGGGTGTTGTAGGAGGTGGTGGTAGAAGTGGTGGCAAAGGAGGAGGGAAGAAGGGTTGATCCTCCCGGAAAGTAACATCAGCCGAAACAGAGACCTTCCGGGTGATCGGAGAGTAGCAAACATAGCCCTTTTGGGTACGGGAGTAGCCGACAAAAATGTGTTTGGCCGCACGGGGATCCAGTTTGTCAAGAGTGGGGCCCGGGTTATGGACAAAGCAGGTACATCCAAAAACCCGAGGGGTGAGGGGGAAGGCGGGTGTGGAGGGAAAAAGAAGGCTGAAGGGGGTAGCGTTCTGGAGAACGGGAGAGGGGAGACGGTTGATAAGAAAACAGGCAGTGGACACCGCAAAGTTCCAGAAGACTTTGGGAACGTGCATGTGAAGCATGAGAGAGCGAGCCACATCGAGCAAGTGGCGGTTCTTGCGTTCGGCGACCCCGTTTTGTTGAGGGGTGTAGGGACAAGAGGTCTGGTGAACAATACCGAAGTTTGCGCAAAGAGTGGCAAACTCGTGGCTAGTATATTCCCGGGCATTATCAGAGCGGAAAGTTTTAATGGTGGTAGAGAATTGCGTACGAGTCTCTAACACAAACGCCTGAAAGACACGAGGAAGCTCAGAGCGATCATGCAGGAGATACAACCAAGTAGTACGAGAGTAATCATCAATAAATGTGATAAAATAACGATAACCAGAAATGCCAGAAACTTTATAGGGTCCCCAAATATCAGAATGTATTAAATCAAACGGAGCAGAGCTCCTAGTACAATGAGCGGGATAAGAAGAGCGAGGCTGTTTGCCAATAATACAAGAATCGCATTTAAAAACAGGAAGAGAAAGGTCGGGAAGCGCCTTCTGCAGGATAGGTAGAGGGGCATGCCCAAGCCGACAATGCCAATCAGACGAGGAAACAGAGGAAAGGGATGTGGGAGAGACATCGAGGAGGTAGAGCCCGTTCTGCAACCGACCCCTACCAATGGTAATCCGCGTCTGCCGATCCTGTATCAAAAAACCAGAAGAGGTGAAGGTGATAAAGCAATTCATATCAGTAGTAAGACGACCAACAGAGAGTAAATTAAAAGGCGAGGCTGGCACATAAAGAATGGAGCGAAGAGAGGGAGAGGGAGGAAGGAGGAGATCCGCGCAGCCGGAGACCGGGACAAGCGCACCATTGGCCACAGTAATAGACGGGGGGTGAGCAGCAGCAGAGAACTGGGGCGGCTGCATGGAAGTGATATGGTGGGTGGCTCCCGAGTCCAGGATCCAGCGAGAGCTGGAAGAGAGACATGCAGTACCTGCATTGGAGGTGGAGACAATACCTGCATGGGAGGTGGAGGCAATGGAAGCAGAAGGGGGGTTGAGGAGCCCCTGGAGTTGTTGCAGCTGAAGGCGAAGAGCCTCAAGATCCGTACCAGTCGGAGGAGAGCTATCGGTAACATCAACAGTAGGCGGGCGAGGGGGGTAGCCATGTTTCTTGTGACAGACGGCTTCAGTATGGCCATCCCGGCCGCAGTAGGTGCACTTGGGCCGTCCGCGGCCACCACGGCCCCGCCCACGGGAGCCCGTACGGCCACCCCGAGGAAAAGAGGGTTGTGGAAGTAAAGGAGGAAGGGCCTGCTGAAGAAGGGCCGGCGAGGGTGGTGCAGGAGCCTCCGGTGGAGGTGGTACACGAAGTAACATCGAGCAGACATCAGAGAAGGAAGGGGTAGTGGGTGAAGCCAGAACCTGGGCCCGAATACTGTGCAGGTGTGGCGGGACGCGAGCCATAATCATAGCAATACAAACAGCCTCCTTCTGGGCGCGTTGGGCAGCGAGATCAGTAGTCGCGGGCTGGTGCTGAATCCAGGCTTCCGTGAGAGTTTTAGCACGGGCCACGAAGGAGGTCATGTCCAGAGCTTTGCCAACATCCAAGGCTTGAAGATCAGTGAGGATGTCAAAAAGGTGCTGAAGGCTGTCCTTCCCGGAGTACAACGAATGAAGTTCATCCCACATGGCTTTAGCGGTCTCATGATACATGATCATCTGGTACGGCTCACCCTCGACCGAGTTCAGGATCCAGGTCTGGACGCGACCGTCATTGCGGAGCCAATCATCAGTAGGAGGAGTCGGTGGGCCCTGGGTAAGGTGACGGGCAAGACCCTTGGCCTGTAAGACCCGGCGGACAGAGTGGACCCAGGGAATGAAGTTGGTCTTGCCAGAGAGAGAAATAGTAGTAATCCGAAGCTCATCGCGGAGTTCGAGAGGAGCCACGTGGTCGGAAGGGGGTTGAGCGGTAGTGGAGTCGCTGGAGGACATGGCGACGGAGGAGAAGCAGACAGCAGGGCTCGGAGAGAACAAACCGCGCGACAAGCAGTGGGAGAAAGGAGAGCCCGCAGCGGTCTGGAGGTCGCGGCGGTCTGGAGGTCGCGGCGGTCTGGAGGTCGCGGCGGTCTGGAGGTCGCGGCGGTCTGGAGGTCGCGGCGAACTGAGCAGTCCGCGAGAGGAGGTCGCGGCGAGTTGGAAGAGGTAGCAGCTCAGTGGAGCAGATCGCAGCTGTTGAGAGCAGAGCTGGAGCAGTCCGCGACAGAGGCCGCGGCGAACTGGCGGCAGGTCGCGGCAGAGGGCGCGGCGATCTGGGGGCAGGTCGCGGCAGAGGTCGCAGCAAGAGAAGAGCGCACAGTGGACACAAGGAGAGCCCGCAGCGGACAGGAGCAGGCCGCAAGAGATGGCGGAGAGAGAGTCCGCGAGCAAAGAGGCTCGAGCGGACACAAACAGAGTGCAGCGGACAGGAATGATCGTCCGGAGCGGATAGAGAGAGGTGGGCCCCACGAGTCAGAGCAGAAGATGGCTATAAGAAGCCTAAGGAGGGTGAAACCACGGAGGAAGAGAAGAGGAGCGGAATCAGAAGGGCAGTCCGCACGAGACCGGAGCGGACAGGAATGAAGTCCGCAGGGTAGCCGAGCGGACAGATACAGAGGGGCAGTCCGCAGAGAGGCGGATGCAGGAAGGCAGGCAGTCCGCACGAGACCGCAGCGGACAGGAAGGCAGTCCGCAGGGTAGCCGAGCGGACAGATGCAGAGGGGCAGTCCGCAGAGAGGCGGATGCAGGAAGGCAGTCCGCAGGAGACCGGGCGGACAGAAAAGGGGCAGTTCGCAGCTAGACGCAACCTGGCTCTGATACCATGTTGGAAGTGCCCAAAGCTTGTATGTATTATTCAAGTATATAAATACAAGGAGAGAATACAAATATATAGGAGAGAAGAGAGAAGAATAAATCCTATACATGATGTGGGACTAAAGAAGGAGGAGGAAAAATGGGCCATCAAATGGGCCTTTTACATGGGCTTTTCTAATAGTCTTGATGATGTTTGAGGGCTTCAAGATCATGGTGTACATCCTTTGATCTGGTACCGTCTGATGTCGGCATGGTTGGCCATGGGTCGCAGGAGGAGGCTCTGATACCAGTGATACGCCTCTACCGAGAGGGCGTCCAATCCAGAAATAAAACGGATAACCGATTGAAAGGAGAACAAGCAATAAACTTGGTTCAAACCACCTCACCAACAAAACACAAGCAAATCACAAGCACATCCAGAACATCCAGAACACACAGGAAAACCCTTCCGACGGTCAGTGCACTCCCAGGCGGAACCCTACGCAGGCAAGGTGGAAGTACTCGCTTCTCCTCAGCCGCACATGCACAAAGTTCTCAAAACAGATGGTCTATTAGGTTACAACATACATATTTATATTAATAAGGTAAAAAGACCGACCCGTCCTTCTTCACCCGCACTTATCCTCGCTGTCTCCCGCCTTTTCTTCGTGAGCACGTATCAGACGACTGACCTTCTTAGTTGTGGAGGTTCTTTTTTCGACCGTTTGGAGTAGGCCGATCCTTCTCTTCCAGGTAGCTGAAGGATCACTGTATGTTCTTTTGTGGTTATTTTCAAACTTCCCTTCAATACCCGAGACCCCATGGATTTCTTCTTCATAGTGTGCAGATGGGGCTTTTCCTCAACCATAATGGACAGGCACATCAAAATCCCTTGACCCCTCTATGAAATTCCACTTTTGTGAAGGCAAACCTTCCATGATCTCTCTTTCTCCTGAATCTTAATTGTGTAAAATCAATTTTAATCCTAGGAATTTAATTGGTTTTCCTCCTAGGATTTTTGGAGAGTGTCAGGGTAGGAGAGACCCTTTGTTATCTGAAGAACACTTTGTGCTGCACAATAATCTAGATGGAACCATGCCACCGCACCGCGTCTACGAGCGGCGCAATACTGAAGTAAGAAATTTGACTCATCTTGGCTAGATATATCACTATTATGAAATAATTGTTTAGTTCACTTAAGAAAATCATGTAAAACAGTAGAATTTGTATTTCTTTTAAATGCATGTCAACAGTAAAATATATAAATACAAAATACAGATTAGATCATGTCACGCATAACCTATAGTTAAGTATTAATTGACAATTAATTTAATGTAAATTGTCATTCAAATCAGAGCATTAAAAAATGTCAAAGCACAAGTATGATTAATTAAAAAGATTAACTATAACTAGGCTAAGCGCAAAAACTCAGATTACGTAATAAGCTTCAGATCAGTGACCCATTCTCATATGGTCAGCAGTTCATATGAGCCTCAGACATGGGGTCGTCAGCCACATCTCCAGACTTAGTAATTTTCAAATGCGAATATGTATTCCACCCAAGGAACATTTCAGTTCAGGGCATCTTTGAGTCGTCGTTTGGGCCCCCTAAATAGATTAAGTTTAATAAATTATAAAATATGAAATCTAATTACTCAATCTTTAGAAAGAATCCAGAGTAAAAAAACCATTACAGACAAAAATTCAGATAATATAATAAAATTTATAATGAATCTATACAAAAAATGACTTATAAACCTACAGACAAATTATTCAGAAACATGCATTAATAAGCCAAAAACTCATATTTTTATATTCAAACAAACTATTTATTTTAGTGTTACTGGGAGGAGTCTTTCTTACTCAATAGTTGGGCTGACCCGTCTTCGGACATTTATTTTCAGGGGTCACCAGTGGGGAGTTGCGTTTAGGATAAGCGTCGCGGTTCTTCATTTTTGTTCGTCTTTCATTTCAGTTATTGTACTTTTACTTTGGAGTTGATGTATTAGAAATATCAAAAGTTTTCAATATATCAGACCATGTTTAAGATTTCAATAATTCAAATTTATGGCTCTCTCCTTTATTAGTTAGCTCTCTGAATTAGTTTTTGAGGTACCCATGTTTACCCATAGCTGCATATCTTACTCTCATTGTGAGTTTTCATTTCGTACTTTTATTTATGTCGGTTATGTATCAGTTTTAGTGCCGTTTTGTAGTTTATATGCTATCATGGGGACCGGCCGGACTGCTAATTTATTGTTAAACTAGGTTGGAGAATTACAAATAACTCTCGTCACAATTCCAGAACTCCAGTTTAGGTTTGAAAATTTTCTCCCAACATTTCTGCATTCAATCCTCCACAAATCCCAATTCCACTTCTTCCCATACTCCACCACCAACATCCATAAACCCCTCCACCAAGCTCCACGCCTACCCAATTAAAACAAGTCACTCTGAGAAACACCCAAACCGTGCAGGATTTCTGTCTAGGAAACCTTAAACAGCGCAAGATTTTGGGCTCATTTGCTTTTTGAGATTTTACACAATTTCTCAAATGATTCATATTTAATAAGATACTGAAGTCAAAGAGAATGTCAGACAAACGAAGAGAAAGTATCTTAGTAACTTTGTATAAAAATAAATGAGATATACAAAATTGTGTTAATTACAGAGGAATTAAATTAATGAGTCATACCATGAAACTATGAGAACGAGTGATAGAAAGAAGAGTAAGACGGGAGACTAACATCTCGGAAAATCAATTTGGATTCATGTCAGGGCGGTCGACCATGGATACTATACATCTCTTGAGGAGACTTATTGACAACTACCGAGAAAGAAAACAAGATTTGCATATGCTTTTCTCGATCTTGAGAAGGCCTATGATAGAGTACCAAGGGAGATCTTATGGAAAGTCTTAGAAAAGAAATGCGTAAATATATCATACATTGACATAATCAAAGATATGCATACAAATTCAGTGACAAGGGTGAGAACATCTGGAGGATTAACACATGAATTCTCTATCACTGTTGGCTTATATCAAGGTTCAACTTTAAGCCCTTATCTCTTTACCCTTATCTTAAATGAGCTCACCGTATATATCTGACAAGAAATACCTTGGTGTTTATTGTTTGCAGATGATATCGTTTTGGTCGATGAGACGCGCGAGGGTGTAAATGCAAAACTTGAATCTTGGCGGGACACTTTAGAAAAAAAAATGTTTTAGGTTGAGCAAGGAAAAGACAGAGTATATGGAGCTCAAATTTAACAGTGCAAGAATGACGGATGACTTTGTTATCAAGTTGAGCGATCAAGATATTTCCTGTAGTGAGTGTTTTAAATATCTTAGATCGATAGTTCAAAACGACAGAGATATTGATAAAGATATGACACATAGAATCCAAGCGGGTTGGTTGAAGTGGAGAGACGCGTCAGGGATCTTATGTGATCGTAAAGTACTATTCAAACTTAAGGGCAAGTTTTACCGTACTGCAATTAAACCAGCGAGGCTCTATGGTTCTGAGTGTTGGGTAGTGAATTGTGTACATGAGCAAAAAAAAGGAGTTGCGGAGATGAGAGTGCTTAGGTGGATGTGTGGACACACGAGACTGGATAAAATTAAGAATGAATGTATCAGGAATTAGACAGGAGTAGCACCAATTGCAAAGAAGACGCGAGAAGTTCGACTAAGATGGTTTGGACACGCACAAAGGAGACCATTAGATGCACCTATTAAGCGTTGTGAGAGTCAAGTCACTAGTCATGTTAAATGAGGGAGGGGTAGACCAATAAAGACTTGGAATGAAACTATAAGGAAAGACATGATGTACTTAGGCATTATTGAGATTATGACAAAAGATAGGGCGCAATGGCGATAAAGGATCCATATAGCCAACCCTACTATAGTGGGATAAAGGCTTGGGTGTTGTTGTTTTTGTTGTTTTTGTTTTTGAGCCACTTGCCACCTCTCCGGACCTCGATTACTTGTGTGAGTTCTAGTTCTTATTTGAAGTCTTTATTGTTTTGCATTAATTACTTGTTGAAGAACATACAATTTGGAATCCTAATTTTGTAAAAAATTGCCTAATTTTAATTATATTTGAAAGATTCAATTGTCGAGCAATTAATCAAAGCAC
Organism: Platanthera guangdongensis; assembly: GCA_039583875.1. Lineage (NCBI taxonomy): Eukaryota > Viridiplantae > Streptophyta > Magnoliopsida > Asparagales > Orchidaceae > Platanthera > Platanthera guangdongensis. The sequence continues at coordinate 157,065,975 of CM077154.1, forward strand.
TCTCTACTAATATTCAACTCGGTCTTGCTTGTCTTTCTAAAGTCTAATCTCTATTGTGCATTTGCGGACCTTAATATTAATTAGAGTTTTTTGTAATTAAATGTTACATAATTGCATGTGCATCGCATCATTTTAGGATTCACCATATTACCACACTAATACTCATCAGTAGGGTTTCTGACGCGGGACGAATTTATATGCAGCGGATGAACGATGACCTAAGCCTACATGCGATGCAAATCCGATGGCAATTTCAAATTAAGCAATAAATAATTAAATCACACTCAGATAATTTTAGCAAACGCAAAATAATTCTCTAAGGAAAAACAATCTTCGACTTTCCTCCGCGTGGAGGGCTAAAGAGAGCATGCGACAAATAAATTCTGCAAAGCATAAGAATAATCCAAAGCAAAACACTACAAAGTTATAGATCCAATTAAGCACAAATTAATACCATATAATAGTGCTGAAAATAAACGTCAATACAACTGTTGGAAGTGCCCAAAGCTTGTATGTATTATTCAAGTATATAAATACAAGAAGAGAATACAAATATATAGGAGAGAAGAGAGAAGAATAAATCCTATACATGATGTGGGACTAAAGAAGGAGGAGGAAAAATGGGCCATCAAATGGGCCTTTTACATGGGCTTTTCTGATACTCCCCCGCAAGCTGGAGCGTACAAGTCGTATGCGCCAAGCTTGGATAGGCACTGATAGAAGAGGGTACTAGGTAGAGCTTTGGTGAGGATGTCAGCAACCTGTTCAGTACCCGGAACATGCTTGAGCTCGATCTTCTTCATGTGGACTTTCTCTCGGATGAAATGGCAATCTACCTCAATATGCTTCGTTCTTTCATGGAAGACCGGGTTTTTAGCAATATGTATGACAGCTTGACTGTCACATAGGAGGAGAGCTGGTGAAGGTAGTTTAACTCCAAGGTCGGTAAGGAGACTCTCAATCCATGTGAGTTCAGAGACCACAGCAGCCATTGCCCGATATTCTGCTTCTGCTGAGGATCGAGCAACCACTGCTTGTTTCTTGCTTCGCCAAGTAATCAGATGTCCTCCAAAATAGGTGCAAAACCCGCTAGTAGATCGTCGATCGTCGAGGGAGACAGCGTAGTCGGCATCAGAGTATGCCACTAGTGTTGGAATGGAAGATGAGGTTTTGTATACAAGTCCTTGGCCAGGAGCTGTCTTAAGATATCTGAGAATGCGTTCCACAGCCTGGAGATGAGAGCTTCGAGGGGAGTGCATATAGCGACTCACAAGTCCCACAGCGAAAAATATATCAGGTCTTGTAACTGTTAGGTAGATAAGCTTCCCAACTAGACGACGGCAATATTCTGGATTTGATAGAAGCGAATCAGAATCTGAGCCCTGAGCACATATTTTGTGATTTGCATCCATGAGAGTGTTAATAGGTTTGCAACCAGAGTAGCCTGCATCATGAAGAAGATCCAGGCAATATTTGCGCTGAGAGAGAACCAACCCATCTGACCGTCTGGCCACTTCCAGACCGAGGAAGTACCGAAGAGGACCCAGATCTTTAGTTTGGAAGACGGAGCTCAGATGTAGCTTAACGGCCTGTATGCCGTCCAAGTCACTGCCAGTAATAATGATGTCGTCGACATATACCAATAGGAGAACCGTACCAGTGGCCCGGTGGCGAGTAAACAATGAGAAGTCAGCCGAGCTGCGAGTGAAGCCAATGTCCCGGAGAGCTTTGCTGAACTTGTCGAACCATGCCCGAGGGGATTGTTTGAGACCATATAGAGATTTGAGAAGATGACAAACCCGTGACTCCCCCGTGGTCTCAAACCCGGGAGGTTGTTGCATGTAAACCGTTTCCTGAAGGTCGCCATTCAGGAAAGCGTTCTTGACGTCGAGTTGAAACAAGGGCCACTGGCGATGGACAGCCACAGAGAGGAGAATGCGGACCGTGTTGAGCTTAGCGACCGGAGAGAAGGTCTCGTCATAGTCCAGCCCTGGTTGCTGGGTGAAGCCACGAGCAACCAACCGAGCTTTGAGGCGATCAATGGTCCCATCAAGAGCATGTTTAATGACGAAAACACATTTGCACCCAACGGGTTTCTGGCCGGGAGGAAGGGGCACCAGGGTCCAAGTCTGGTTGGCCCAAAGAGCAGCCATCTCTTCTTCCATGGCCGCACGCCACCCAGGATATTGAAGAGCGTCCTGGACAGAAGTAGGAATAGAGACCGAGGAGAGCGAAGTGGCCAAGGTCTGAAGAGGTGGAGAGAGGCGATGGAGAGAAACATAGGCCGTCATTGGATGAGAGGTAGAGGCCGACACCGGAGCAGCAGAACACGGAGAAGCCGAGGTCGAAGCCGACTGCAGAGGAGCAACGGGAGGAAGAGGGCGACGAGCATAGACCCGAATAACGGGGGGTCGAGGAGGGTCAATGGTGGGAGGAGGCGTAGGGATGGTGGGAGGTGAGTGGACATGGATCACCGGCCGGGGGAGGGAGGGTGTTGTAGGAGGTGGTGGTAGAAGTGGTGGCAAAGGAGGAGGGAAGAAGGGTTGATCCTCCCGGAAAGTAACATCAGCCGAAACAGAGACCTTCCGGGTGATCGGAGAGTAGCAAACATAGCCCTTTTGGGTACGGGAGTAGCCGACAAAAATGTGTTTGGCCGCACGGGGATCCAGTTTGTCAAGAGTGGGGCCCAGGTTATGGACAAAGCAGGTACATCCAAAAACCCGGGGGGTGAGGGGGAAGGCGGGTGTGGAGGGAAAAAGAAGGCTGAAGGGGGTAGCGTTCTGGAGAACGGGAGAGGGGAGACAGTTGATAAGAAAACAGGCAGTGGACACCGCAAAGTTCCAGAAGACTTTGGGAACGTGCATGTGAAGCATGAGAGAGCGAGCCACATCGAGCAAGTGGCGGTTCTTGCGTTCGGCGACCCCGTTTTGTTGAGGGGTGTAGGGACAAGAGGTCTGGTGAACAATACCGAAGTTTGCGCAGAGAGTGACAAACTCGTGGCTAGTATATTCCCGGGCATTATCAGAGCGGAAAGTTTTAATGGTGGTAGAGAATTGCGTACGAGTCTCTAACACAAATGCCTGAAAGACACGAGGAAGCTCAGAGCGATCATGCAGGAGATACAACCAAGTAGTACGAGAGTAATCATCAATAAATGTGATAAAATAACGATAACCAGAAATGCTAGAAACTTTATAGGGTCCCCAAATATCAGAATGTATTAAATCAAACGGAGCAGAGCTCCTAGTACAATGAGCGGGATAAGAAGAGCGAGGCTGTTTGCCAATAATACAAGAATCGCATTTAAAAACAGGAAGAGAAAGGTCGGGAAGCGCCTTCTGCAGGATAGGTAGAGGGGCATGCCCAAGCCGACAATGCCAATCAGACGAGGAAACAGAGGAAAGGGATGTGGGAGAGACATCGAGGAGGTAGAGCCCGTTCTGCAGCCGACCCCTACCAATGATAATCCGCGTCTGCCGATCCTGTATCAAAAAACCAGAAGAGGTGAAGGTGATAAAGCAATTCATATCAGTAGTAAGACGACCAACAGAGAGTAAATTAAAAGGCGAGGCTGGCACATAAAAAACGGAGCGAAGAGAGAGAGAGGGAGGAAGGAGGAGATCCGCGCAGCCGGAGACCGGGACAAGCGCACCATTGGCCACAGTAATAGACGGGGGGTGAGCAGCAGCAGAGAACTGGGGCGGCTGCATGGAAGTGATGTGGTGGGTGGCTCCCGAGTCCAGGATCCAGCGAGAGCTGGAAGAGAGACAGGAAGTACCTGCAGTGGAGGTGGAGACAATACCTGCATGGGAGGTGGAGGCAATGGAAGCAGAAGGGGGTTGAGGAGCCCCTGGAGTTGTTGCAGCTGAAGGCGAAGAGCCTCAAGATCCGTACCAGTCGAAGGAGAGCTATCGGTAACAGCAGCAGTAGGCGGGCGAGGGGGGTAGCCATGTTTCTTGTGACAGACGGCTTCAGTATGGCCATCCCGGCCGCAGTAGGTGCACTTGGGCCGTCCGCGGCCACCACGGCCCCGCCCACGGGAGCCCGTACGGCCACCCCGAGGAAAAGAGGGTTGTGGAAGTAAAGGAGGAAGGGCCTGCTGAAGAAGGGCCGGCGAGGGTGGTGCAGGAGCCTCCGGTGGAGGTGGTACACGAAGTAACATCGAGCAGACATCAGAGAAGGAAGGGGTAGTGGGTGAAGCCAGAACCTGGGCCCGAATACTGTGCAGGTGTGGCGGGACGCGAGCCATAATCATAGCAATACAAACAGCCTCCTTCTGGGCGCGTTGGGCAGCGAGATCAGTAGTCGCGGGCTGGTGCTGAATCCAGGCTTCCGTGAGAGTTTTAGCACGGGCCACGAAGGAGATCATGTCCAGAGCTTTGTCAACATCCAAGGCTTGAAGATCAGTGAGGATGTCAAAAAGGTGTTGAAGGTTGTCCTTCCCGGAGTACAACGAATGAAGTTCATCCCACATGGCTTTAGCGGTCTCATGATACATGATCATCTGGTACGGCTCACCCTCGACCGAGTTCAGGATCCAGGTCTGGACGCGACCGTCATTGCGGAGCCAATCATCAGTAGAAGGAGTCGGTGGGCCCTGGGTAAGGTGACGGGCAAGACCCTTGGCCTGTAAGAGAGAAATAGTAGTAATCCCGCAGCGGACCCAGGGAATGAAGTTGGTCTTGCCAGAGAGAGAAATAGTAGTAATCCGAAGCTCATCGCGGAGTTCGAGAGGAGCCACGTGGTCGGCAGGGGGTTGAGCGGTAGTGGAGTCGCTGGAGGACATGGCGACGGAGGAGAAGCAGACAGTAGGGCTCGGAGAGAAAAAACCGCGCGGCAAGCAGTGGGAGAAAGGAGATCCCGCAGCGGTCTGGAGGTCGCGGCGGTCTGGAGGTCGCGATGGTATGGAGGTCGCGGCGAACTGAGCAGTCCGCGAGAGGAGGTCGCGGCGAGTTGGAAGAGGTAGCAGCTCAGTGGAGCAGATTGCAGCTGTTGAGAGCAGAGCTGGAGCAGTCCGCGACAGAGGCCGCGGCGAACTGGCGGCAGGTCGCGGCAGAGGGCGCGGCGATCTGGGGGCAGGTCGCGGCAGAGGTCGCAGCAAGAGAAGAGCGCACAGTGGACACAAGGAGAGCCCGCAGCGGACAGGAGCAGGCCGCAAGAGATGGCGGAGAGAGAGTCCGCGAGCAAAGAGGCTCGAGCGGACACAAACAGAGTGCAGCGGACAGGAATGATCGTCCGGAGCGGATAGAGAGAGGTGGGCCCCACGAGTCAGAGCAGAAGATGGCTATAAGAAGCCTGAGGAGGGTGGAACCACGGAGGGAGAGAAGAGGAGCGGAATCAGAAGGGCAGTCCGCACGAGACCGGAGCGGACAGGAATGAAGTCCGCAGGGTAGCCGAGCGGACAGATACAGAGGGGCAGTCCGCAGAGAGGCGGATGCAGGAAGGCAGGCAGTCCGCACGAGACCGCAGCGGACAGGAAGGCAGTCCGCAGGAGACCGGGCGGACAGAAAAGGGGCAGTTCGCAGCTAGACGCAACCTGGCTCTGATACCATGTTGGAAGTGCCCAAAGCTTGTATGTATTATTCAAGTATATAAATACAAGGAGAGAATACAAATATATATGAGAGAAGAGAGAAGAATAAATCTTATACATGATGTGGGACTAAAGAAGGAGGAGGAAAAATGAGCCATCAAATGGGCCTTTTACATGAGCTTTTCTAATAACAACAAACAAAACTCACAAAGTTGCAGGGCTGCTGTAGGATGGGAGATTCGGCGAGGAACGACGATGCGGCGGCTGAAATCTGAGTGTCGGCGGCTGGATCTGAGTGGGGGTGGCTGTTTTGGAAGGTGCGGGACTGGTTTTGGCGAATCTGAGTGGAGGGGGACAGATTCTGGATGTGGAGGGACTGGACGGCAAATTTGGGCAAGTTTTGGTGGGGAAAACTATGGAATGTGGACTGGATCTGGGCTGCAGCGGATGGGGCGATAGAGGAGGGGTAGCGACTGAATTTCTGGGTTGTATTGGGTAGTGGCAGCATGGTTAAAGGGGGCTAGTGTAGGAGGCGGCTAGGGGAGAAGGGGGTTGGATGGGCAGCGACAGCAGGGGATCTGGCTGCAGTTCTGGACAGACGTAAAGGGAAGGGGGCTAGTTGTTTGGAGGGTTGTGGAGGTGGCGGTGGAGGGATTTGATGGTGGAAAATGAAGGGTTGGGTAATACATTTGGGAGGAAGGGTAGCGCCTAAGAGTCGTCACCTAGGGTTCCATGAAGTCGGCACCAATGAGGGATCGCGGGATTTCGGGATTTCTCTTCTCCAAAATCTGCAATGACCTATAGCAGCCCTCACACACTCTTATTAATAATAAAGAGATATTAGGGCATCCCACCATCGATAACTATGATTGGTCGGAGATGGGGTAACCCGATTACAACAAAAATAAAGCAAACATGGTAATGTAATATATGAAATCGTGTCGGAACGATGGGTCGGACGCATCCGTGGAGTCGGATCATCGATTTGGGTACGCCATGTATGGTAAGTAGCCAATCAGTCCCGAATGGGCCCAAAGCTCGTCCTCCGCTGCAGGTCCGCGTCTCCGCTCCGCGTCAGTTTCCTTAGAGCGCAATTACACCACTCACCTAGTTTTGTCCTGTGTGAGTGTGGGTGGATGAATAATAAGGGAAAGACGTACCAATCATGTGGTCCGTGGAACCCAAGAGTATTAAAACGCCTTAAAATTTTGAAATACACCTCACATAGAATAAAGCATCACTATACTCAAGTCAAAACTCATGTATCTTACAATAAAATTTGGGAAGACGATCACTTACAAGCAGCTGAAGTGGCTTAATTTTGGATGCAAGTCTACTTAATACTCTGACCCTGTAAGAAAATAGATTGTTGAACATGCAAAATAGCAAGTGTGTTCCTTATCAAATGTATTGAAGGTTTTTTGCATCCATCCAAAATAAACCTCTCATAGAATCACAATTTACATTATTTGCTTCCCATACACATAGTAGCATTAACTAGTTGTAGAAGTAATTACGCATTTCTATGAGTGAAATGTTATTATATACATCAATTTTTAGTAATTCGAGTTTATATTAACTAAATATTCACATTATAGGAAATACTGGAAATTTATTTCTTGTCCTAGTCCCAGCAATGTGCAAAGAGAAGTCAAGCCCCCTTCACAACCCAAATGTCTGTGAAACATATGCAATGGCATATGCTTCTCTTTCTATGGCGGTATAATCATTTAAATTATAAATCAAAATATATACATAAATATATTTTTCATTTGTTTTGTTTGTATCATCTATGCAGATTGGTACAATTTTACAATGGTCATATGTCTATAATATTGTGAGAATGTCCTCAAGCTATAAAAAAGATAAGGAAAACAATTATACTATAGATGTGAACCATCCAGATAACAATGGAAGGCTTACCATGAAAATTTACACAAGTGAGATTGCATCTACAGATGAGGGGATGGTACTTTGTTGCTCATCAATTGAAGACCCACCTGTGCTCAAAGAATATGACCCGTCTACTAAAAAGATGAAGGTAGTGTGTTTCCACTTTTAAACTCTTGTTAATAATATTAGATATAGGATTTGTACATAAAACTACAAAAAAAATTCATTCCTGTAATCTATGGTTTGGCATGGTTTTGTTCAGTTTCAAACTGATTGCAGTTTACACTGAATGAAATAAACTATATGCAGGGCTGGCATCAGCACCTACCCACCACCCTGGAGCCAGGATTTAGCACCTGCCTGGGGATCCCACCGGGAGTCCACCTGATAGGTATTTTCAGGTCAGCGGACCGTACACCCCGACCCATCTCGCAGTCCCACCACAAGGCCGGTAGATTGTTGAGGTCGGGGCTCGATCCCCTGACCTCCTTGATAAATAGTCCTCAGGTTGACTCTCATCAACAACTGATTCGTAGATCAGTTGGTGATGAGAGCCCGCCTGAAAACTATTTATCAAGGAGGTCGGAGGATCGAGCCTTGACCGCAACAACCTACCAGCCCTGTGGCGGGACGGTGGGATGGGTTGGGGTGTACGGTCCGCGGACTTGAAAAATCCTATCAGGTGGACTTCCGGTGGGACCCCCGGGCAGGTGATGAGGTGATGACTCCTGGCGCCCGGGTGGAAGGCAAGTGTTGATGCATGTCCGACATCACAATCAAAGGTAGAAACTAAACTATTCGTTTTGGTTGTGGTTCAGTTTAAGGTTCCGAGATAAAAACCAGAAAAATATGGCTTAGATTGAGTAGATTTGGTTTATTATGGCATTATTCGGTTGAGTTTGGTTTGATGCATTGTGTTGCAGTATTTCACATTCTTTACATCATAACCAATTTCGCATTGAAATTAGAACAATCATTTTATTTCCTTTGTCAAAAAATATATTTTTCTTGACTTCACTGCTTTTAAATTGTATCTACGATTATTCATTGCAGGCATTTTTTTATACCAAGAAAGGCATCACAAATCTTGTGAAATTTTGGTACTACCTAATATAGTGGAGAATTTGAAGATCGGCAGCAAAACTTATTTTGGACTGTGCAAACAAATATTGTGGATAAGAAAACTAGTATAGGCATGACCACAGCTGACTCATGAGAAATCATCACAAATAATTTTATTTCATAGATTGAAACTTGTGAACCAAAAAGCACTAGTCAATTGCATTTTTCGTTAATATTCATTATTAATAAAATTTTGAATGGCATTTTCTTACATGTACATGTGTGTGTGTGTTTATATATTTATATTTGCCATTGATGGGTTCTCCTAAATGGTAGTGCAAAGGTGAGAAAACATCATGGAAATTGTCCATTTTCTGAACTTTATGTTTCATGTTCAAGTTGTTATAGAATAGAGTAATATGTAATTAATTTTCTATAACATTTTACAGATTATTGTACCAAATAAGGTAAATTATTTACTACAAAAGCTCGCAGGAGTCGTTGATACAAAGAAGCTTTTTGCTCCTTCAACAATCGGAGTGGTATGCCTATTACTTATTTTACACATATTTCTTTTTAATCATAAGAAAAATAATCTATCTAATTACATACAGAAATTAAGACAACAATTACTTGAACTAAATAAATTAAAGAAACTTCAAGCAGAAATATAATTTATCTAAATTATTTGAAGATTATACCACCAAAGTTGGTTTCCCAATTAAATGATTATAGAGTCCTCTGTCCTACATATGTGGTGCGACTCTGGTATAAGGTTTGGTCAGAGAAGGTTCTACGATAACATTTTTATTAATAGGCGAAGGGACTAAAGTACTACAATAGTACTACTGCTTTAAATGTTCTCCGACATGTCTGACATGTCTGCTGACATGTCCATTTTGAGGGCAAAACAATATTGTCCTTTTATAAAATATATCTGTCAACATGACTTTTGAAGATCTCATCCGCTATCCTATTTTATGTCAAAGTGTCAAACCATCAACCAAATAAACTCAATAGTGACTAGCTACCCAAGATAAGACTAATGATCAATGGTGGGCCCTTCAAAATCCATCATGGTCAATTTCACCAATTTTCCTAAGGACAGCTTAATCGGTCACCTTGTCCCATTAGCACTTTGGGTGCTCAATTCAATGACCACAAAGGTCAAGGATGGGTTCCTAAGCATCCTAGTGAGTCCATAAGATCCCCGTGTGGGGCCCCATAGCTTTCACCCACTATATAGAGTCCAAACACTCATAATAGGTCAGGAAAACACAATAGGAGTGTCCTAGTACAAACACAATACCCTAGTTTCTAGTAGATTCATGTGTCCCTTGGCAAGCCCTCATGGCATTCCCCTTCAAATATGGATCAGACCTATTCAAAGGGTTAGATCAAGCCTAGTAGGGTTTTCGTAATGTTTGTTAAGGTCACTTATAGGTCAAACATGATTTAATGGATTCAAGATAAGTTCATATGGTCTATAACACCATTGAATCCATATTAAATTCACTTAACTAATTGGATCAAAAGTTGCCCAATTGGGTTAGCTCTGGGACAACATGGTTAAGGCAGGTCAACCTGACCAGAATTGAGTCTAAATAACGCGGTTGAGTCGACCGGGGTTAGTAGAATACATTAATGTTCGCTACACTAGTCCAGAGCTCACATCCATGTGATGACTTAATAGAGTTAATTTCAGCATTCATTGAGTTATAGTCGCGTCAATGGGCCAGTGAAGCCAGCTGGCCCGAAATGAGTTTAAAAGGGAGGGTCAATTGATCCAGTAAGGGTTCCCAGTTGGTTCAATTGACCAGGTTCAAAATGCTGGATGCTACACCTTGTCGCACAAATCATTATCTCATGGTTGAAAAGGGACAAGTGGAGGATAGGTTTGGTCGTGAGGGAATCGATTTGGTCTGTTAAGGCTACAGGTGGGGGTAGAAGGGGTGTGGGATTGTGGAGGAAGGGTGGTGGGTTGGGATGGGCGGTTTAAGGGAGATTGGGTTTGGATGTGGAGTTTGAGTCATGGAGGTGAATATGGGGGGATGGGAACATGGACTCGAAGTTCAAGATGAAAAACTTGGCCTCCACAAGGAAAGTAATGTGTGTGACGAGTAATGGTGTAATGGTGGTAGGATGGTGAGTATGAAGGCAAGTCGGATGTGAGATTGTAACTCGTGCAAGAAATATTCCAAGTATTGATCCAATGAAGCCCGAGGACCTAAGTAACGAGATTGATGACTTCATCCACATAGGCATCGATGGAGCCGAACTAGCGCACTTCTAAAAAGCATCTGACTGCATTAACAAAATAGTGATGGTTGTGGAGTTGGATTAATGGATATGAAGGATGGCCGTGTGAGTAAAGAGTTGTTTGGCGGAGCCACCAGATCCAATGGAGGGTTGAACTCTCCATTCCAAAGAGGGCGATGGGGAATTTTTGAGCGTGATGGTGAAATGGAGATCAAAAAATTGTTCTCCATGGATAAGTATCATTGAAGGTAAGTACATTGATACATCATTGAGTATGCGGTGGCTACATTGGACGTCCTCTTCCCAGAAAAAGCAACGACGGCAGCTATGTCGTGGGCAGGAACTGCCAGTGCAATGGATAATAACAAGGGGAAGTCAGGGAAGGTCATTAAGTGTAAGGATTAATTACAAGGTGTCTTCCACCTTTCAAGTAGCACATGCATGGAGCATCTCTCCGCAACAGAACCAAATATCACGAGACTCAGGCAAACATAATCAATAAAGGCATTGCCATCATCAGCATATTTCTTAAAAATCAAAGCATGATGAGTACAGTTAACTACCCTAATTTGTAACATTTTGAAAGGGGGAAAACTACAGATCCTAAAACCTACTTTAGACACTTACACAAGTTAGTAGGACTTGATTTATCTTGCTCCATATATTACATTTTCTTGATGTCTAAAATGTAGTTTTTTTGCAGATTGTTGGTTTTGGAATTGGAGCAACTCCCCAAATAAAAAAGGCAATGATTGATGAAGGTGCTCCACTTCGCATGATTCAAGATGCAATCACATTACTAGGGTATAATTTTCATTCTGTGTACAGACAATATGCATATTTCTAATATTTCTTGACAAGTTACAAAAAGTAATTTGATAAATTCTCGCAGAAAGGGTACCATCCCAAGCCTCCTACTTATAACAGGAGGAAATCTCATGAAAGGTGAAAAATATTTAAATCATAATTTTGATTTATTATGATTAGAAAATCTTACTGTCTACTCATTTATACATTTCAAATTCTAGGTTTTAATGGTCCAGGCATCAAATTCTCGATAATCACAGGTGTCATCATCATTCGATTCATTGTCCTGCCAACCATAGGCACAGTTTTCATTCAATTGGCAGTTCATGTTGGTTTAGTGCATTTTGATCCACTATATCACTTGGTTTTATACCTTCAAAATGCTGTTCCACCTGCAATGAACATTGGTAATATATTCCAGAACTTCCTGTTTTATAAGTAAAGAATTTAGATAAATACAAGTTTAGTTTTCTTTATATGATCATATGTTGAGATATGAAAAGGATGTATAAGACCTGTGATTCATCTGTGCAGCTTCTATGATACAAATGTTTGATGCTGGTGAAGGTGAGCTATCTGTCATATTTCTTTGGTCATACATTGCAGCTCTAGGAGGGATTACACTTTGGTCCATGCTCTTTTTATGGCTTGTTTCATAAATGTCGAAATTTCTATTTAAAGTTCGTGTAGTTTCCAAACCTTTTGTGTTTTGTAAACACTAAAGTTACTTTATACTTTTTAGTGAAGGAAATAAGAATTCATGGTGTTCTGAATTCTGTTATTTAGTTGAATGCCTGTGATAATCGCTGCTCCGAAAACAGGAAAGCGGAAACTCTAGAAGAGAAGAGAGAGTCCGGAGAACCGGACTCAACATTTTTTTGTTTAAATTCTGTCCAACATTTTTGCATTGCAAAATGTTTATTTTCTCTAAAATTAATGATATATACATTGTCATAAGATGGCACACTAGATATTACTTGATTCAACGGAGGACCAAGTAGATATGAAGTATGTAAACATATATGCATGCATTATTGAATCCTGCGCCCTATACTTTTGGTTCATCTTCTCCATTAATGAGCCTATTTGAGCACTTAATAGGTGCATTTATTTCATTTCAACATCATATGCCTTTAAATAGGCTTTACAAGACAAGACTCTGAATGACCTACTCCTGACATCCAACAACATTTAATAAAGGATAATTAATAAAAGAAAACATGTAACAACTCGACAATAAAAGACAACTCGATAACTGGGAGTCAAGCCCGTAACAGAATAGTGTGATCTATGTCATGCATTGAGTAGTTTTGGTGGTTCAGTAAAGATACCGGAAAAGGTTGTAAAGGCTGAATGGAGACTGGGATAGGCATATTAGATTTGCTAGTGATAAGGTCTGGATCAATATATCTTGGAAACATGAAACAAAGAGAGAATTGAAATAGAAATGAGTGTGTGGGCTGGGTTTTCTGCGCAGTTTTAAAACATGTGTCAATGTTCTATCAGTATGATGCACCTCTATCGTTCTATTATTTATGAAATATCTCTAGGGCTCCGTTCGTTCGGCTTCAATCACGGGAATTGAATTTGACAATTAAGTTGTTCAAAATTAAATTGACAATTGGAATCACAATCGACCTTATTCATGAGAACATCAACGTTAATATGATTAACATCTAACCTCTCATAATAAGCTCTCATAAGGCTTTAATTAACCTCTCATAAGGCTTTTAATCTGCACCTTATGCTTAAAGCTTGTGAAGATTTCAGATCATCAAATAACAATAATTTTAACAATGAGGAGCATAGTCATGGCATTTGTTTCTCTAGCACATAAACTCCTACTGGAATTTATAATTCTGAGCAAATATTATGATGCGCCTAAACCTATTCTTTACAGTGTAACAGAGCAAAAATTGGTTCATACCATCATGCACATAAAAATGCCACAGACAATAGAACTATGTGGAACAATCGAATAAGCTAGCAGGTAATCCTCGACAAGTAGGTATGTGATGGGGATCAACCGGATGTTCGTGATCGGAATAGATCGGGCAACCACGTGGCGGACCCGCTTTTGCAGATTTGTCGTAGATTCGTTGATTGAATCGGCGACCCGAGACCGCGAGGGCGTCCGGAGCGTCCTTTTTCATTTTATAGGCATTTTTTATAATTTTTGGAATTGTATTTATATTTTTTAGGACACCGGGCATAACGGACGATCGTAGTCATTTACATCAGGTGCCAAACCGTCCCCTCGTTATAAATAGGGGCGGATGCCCAGGTTTTCAGTCATTGCTGAGTTTGTGAGAGAATCCAGATCTGACAATCGTTCGTGGTGCGACGCCGCGAGCCCGGGGTGCGACGTCACGACATTCCTATTCATTTATCAGTTCTTTTAAATCTTATTTTACTCACTGTTTTGTATCCCTAAACCACGATTTCCTCATCTCGTGAAGGATAAAACTGCCCCCTGTTCACCTCCCTCTCCACAATTTTCACAGTTCCTCCAATAGAATCTCCCGCAACCTTCATCCTTGTCTTCGATACAACTTTAACCGCTCGACAACCTTCCCACGTACCTCCTTCGATTGCATCAGGCTTCCCGATACCGCCTCCCTACTTCGCCGCTCACGCCTCTTTCCCCCTGCTCCGACGCTAGCGCCATTCCCTCTCCATCGTGAGTCCCCTTCCTCCACAGTAACTTCTTTCCACCCTCCATGAATCCTTCTGAAACCATCCAGATACTCGATCCTCCTGCTACCTGCCGTTCTTCCCCACACCAACATCCCTCCAGCAAATTCTGCTTCTGAAGTCAGTCGACCGCCCGTTCACTTCCCTACAGCAAGTAAACCACATTCCACCCTCACTCCCAATCCTTCCTCGTCCCTATTCGAGCACATCTATTGTCGAATCTAAGTCTCAGACCAACTCCATCTCTTCCCACTTCCAATCCAGAGAACATTCCCCTTCAAATCTCACACCTAACAAACACCCCATCTTCTGATCTCTCATCCAGTAAATCCAGGATCGTCCAAAGCCATGCCTGCCACCGTTGACGGATTCGTTGCTTCGTGAGGTATCACTTATGTTTTGTGTTGTTTTATTTTGTATTGAATATTGGATAGGCAGGCTATACATGTTTTGTTATTGAGATTGTTGGTGATTTTGTTTTCATTTCTTTAAAGTCTATAATATTTATTCGTGCAAGTTATAGTGGAAACCACCACTTGTGTGAGTACGAACGTAAATTGCTTACATGCTTGAAAATTAATGATTCACTGTGTAGCACTGCTCAAATTGTATAATTATAGTTGTAGTTGGTTAATTCCGGATAATTTGAAAATATGCATGCATCATTTAGGTCTGGCTACATCGCATTCATTCTGCACATCTACATAGGAATGCATTAACGTGTCGACACATTCAGTTTCACATCGGGCCTTCCTGCATCATTATGTCATGTAGAGAAATGCAAGAGAGAGAAAATAACTCAGATCTTTATTATCTTGTAAATATAAGAGTACATACACTTATATAGAGAAAAATATAGGGAGAGTCTTCTACATCTACAATGTGGGACTAAATAGAATATGCATGGGCTTATACATGGGCTCATCCTAATGGGCTTTTTCATTACAATTTAACACTCCCCCGCAAGCTGGAGCGTACAAGTCGTAGGCACCAATCTTGGATAAGAACTGATGATATAATGTCCGAGAGAGAGCTTTCGTGAATATATCAACAACTTCTCCTGACGCAGCAACATGCTCTAACTTCAACTTCTTCGGTTGAACTTTTTTCCGAATGAAGTGACAGTCAACTTCAATATTCCTTGTTCGCTCATGAAATACGAGATTCTTGGCAATGTGTATGACTGCTTGACTGTCACAAAAAAGAGTAGCCGAGAGGAGAGTTTGAGACCCAAGTCACTGAGAAGACCCTCAAGCCAGGTGAGCTCAGAGACAATTGCTGTCATAGTACGGTACTCGGCCTCAGTAGAGGAGCGAGCAACAACCGATTGTTTCTTGCTACGCCAGGTAATGAGATGCCTACCAAGGTAGGTGCAAAAACCAGTTGTGGAGCGTCTATCATCAAGGGAACCTGCGCAGTCGGCATCAGAATATGCAACAAGAGACGGAGCGGAGGTCGGTTTGTAAACAAGTCCTTGTCCTGAAGAAGTTTTCAAGCATCTGAGAATCCGCTCGACGGCTTGGAGATGAGATATATGGGGAGCATGCATAAATCAACTCGCAACCCCAGCAATGAATGAGATATCAAATCGTGTAACCGTAAGATATATTAGTTTCCCTACCAAGTGTCGGTAATACTCTACATTTGTTAGAACATGATCAGTCTCAGATCCATGTGCAGACAGCTTGTGATTCATATCCACAGGAGTGTCTGTAGGTTTGCATCCAGAGAAGCCTGCATCTTGCAGGAGATCAATGCAGTACTTCCGTTGGGATAGGACAAGTCCATCAGGTCTCCTTGCAACCTCAAGCCCAAGTAAGTATCGAAGATTGCCAAGAGTTTTTGTCTGATATGTTGAGTTTAAATGTTGATTGATGTTTCAGATCCCGTTGGTGTCGTCTCTCATTATTAGAATGTCATCCACATAGAGAAGGAGAATCACAGTGTCTGTTGGTTGATGACGAGTGAAGAGAGAGAGGTCAGCAGAGCTCCGTGTGAAACCAACCTCGCAAACCACTCTACTGAATTTGTCAAACCAAGTGAGGGGAGATTGCTTGAAATTATACATAGACTTCCAGAGATGACATGCACGAGATTGCCCCGTGATCTCAAACCTGGGCGGTTGGTGCATGTAAACGGTCTCCTGGATATCACCATTGAGAAAGACATTTTTGATGTCGAGTTGATGTAGGGGCCATTGTCGATGCACAGCAAGGGAGATCAGGACGCGAACAGTATTCAACTTGGCGACCGGAGAGAAGGTTTCGTCATAATCAATTCCATGTTGTTGAGTGAAGCCCCTGGCCACCAGGCGGGCTTTGAGACGGTCAACAGTGCCATCTGGAGCATGTTTGACAGCAAAGACCCATTTGCAGCTAACACAAGACTGGCCTGGAGGGAGAGAAACTAGGTCTCAAGTCTGGTTAGCCCAGAGGACTGTCATTTCTTCGTTCATGGTCGCACGCCACCCCGGGTGTTGGAGAGCTTCCTGTAAAGAGTTAGGAAAAGAAATGGTGGAGAGAAAGGTGGCAAATTCGAGAAGAGGCGGAGAGAGGCGATGCAGGGAATCATAATTCGCCAGTGGATGAGCCATAGAGGGTGTTGTTGAATCATCAAGCTGCGGGATAGCATCGGTAGAAGGGAGCTGTTGTAGAGCATTTGTCCTGGATGAGCGACGAGTATAGACACAAAAAAGTGGAGGATGAAGTGGTGGTGGAGGTAATTCGGGCACTGGGAGTGGAGGATGTTAGCATAGTTTACTTTGCTTCTGGTGTGCAAATAACACATTTGTATCTTTTGTTCCTCCTCTATATATAGAGGGGGTCTCTTAATGAAAAATACCCTTTTTTTTCTTTGTTCAACATGGTATCAGAGGATTTCCCGTGACCTAATCTTTTCGCCGCTCGCTCGCTCGACAGCCCGCCTCCGCCGCTCGCTCGCCTTCCACGTTCGTTCCGCTCGACTGCCCGCTCGACTTCGTCTTCAGCACGCCAGCGCCCTCTCTCCGTCTTCCGCTCCCGCCAGCCCGCTCGCCTCCGTCTTCCGCAAGCCCGCTCGCCTTCGTCTTCCGCTCCCGCAAACCAGCGCTCGGCAGCGCCCTCTCTCCTCCGCTTTCGCCCTCTTCTAATGGCGTCGGAACAGTGCTCTTGATGTCTCCGGCGCCACCTGCCCTTGTGCTGCTTGAATGGATGGATCTACATACCTCTTGATGCCCTAATTTCCTGTTTTCCATCCCCATCCGGATTTCTATTCCGGTTTGCTCCTTCCCTCAGGATTTCTATTCCTGTGTCATGGGCTCTAGTGGAGCGTATTCTCCTTCTCTTTCTACCGGTGTTCCTCCGGCTCTCTCTACCGGTGTTACTCCGGCTCTTTCTGGTGGTCCTTCGCCAGCCTTCTACCATGGAACCACTGATCACAATACCTCTCAGATTACTACCCTTCGGCTAGATGAATCCAATTATCTCTCGTGGTCCCGTTCTATCACCCTGACGCTCAAAAGTCGGCGTCTCTTCGCTATGTCTCCGGCCACATGACGGAACCCGATAGGACTTCTCCAGAATGGCCGCAGTGGGAGTCCGAGAATTCCTTGGTCATGTCTTGGCTAACCAACTCGATGCAAGAGTCCATTTCCCGCAATTATCTCTTTCTTGACAGTGCTGCTGATATTTGGCGTCGTGCAGAGTCTACCTACCCTCGCCGTGACAATGCTGCTCAGATATTTCAGCTACGCCACCGGATTAGCTTACTCCGGCAGGGTGACCGTCCTCCTTCAGCGTATTACTTGGAGTTCACACAACTTTATCAAGAGTATGATCACTTTGATCCTCTTGTCTTTGTTAGCCCTATTGACGAGGCGATGGTACGGGCCAGGGATGACCACAATCGCATCTTTGAGTTTCTTCATGGATTGCATCGCGACTTCGATCAGATCAGTGTTCAGATTCTCGGACGACCGCAGTTTCCTTCCCTTTCTGAGGTCTACAACATAGTGCAGCAGAGTTTGATCGTCGCCAGACCCTCCTTCCGGACCCTGTGCCCGAGAGATCTGCTCTGGCTGCTTCCATCCCCTCCCTTCTTGGCACTCTTCCCTCTCGAGATCCCAAGCACAGGAGCTCCGATAAAGATCATCTCTTATGTGATTATTGTGGCAAGCATCGCCACACTCGGGATACTTGCTTCAAGCTTCATGGGTTTCCTACCCCAAGAGGGGGTGCTCCGCCTCGTGGTGGTCGTGGTTCTGGACGCTCCTCGGGTCGTCATGTTGCCCCCCGTGTGGCCCATCTGACAGATGCTACTGCGGATAGTCTCATGGATACTCTGGTACTGATGCCTCTGCCATCCCTGGTGATTCTGCCATCCCTGGTGGTTTTACTGCGGACGAGATACTTGCTCTTCGACGCATGATGCAGGGTCTTTCTACAGAGCCTTCTGCCTCTTCCTCCTACGCTCATACAGGACTGCCAGGTGCTCATTCTGCCGTTTCTTCTCCCTCCACTCATTGGGTCATTGACTCTGGGGCCACGGATCATATGACCGGGTCCTCTACAGGTTTTGTTTCCTACACTCCTCTCTCTGGGCGTGATAAGGTGAGCATTGTCGATGGTTCCCTTTCCTCTATTGCTGGGAAGGGAACCATCCCCTGCTCCTCTCTCACCTTGTCCTCTGTCCTTCACGTCCCATCCTTTACTCGTAATCTCCTTTCAATTAGTCATTTGACCAACTCCATGCACTGCTCTGTGACCTTTCTTCCGTCTTCTTGTGTGTTTCAGGACCTGACGACGGGGAAGGTGATTGGCTCTGGTAGCATGGTGAATGGCCTCTACGTGCTTGACTCTGGCGCTGATACATCTACTCTCGCTCTTCATTCCAGCACTGTTCATCCTCTGTACTCCGGGCACTGTCGCCTGGGACATCCCTCTCCTTCTGTTATGAAGTTATTATTTCCTGCAATGTCTGCTGATGCTTTTGAGTCTTTTGTTTGTGATGTCTGTAGTGTCAACAAACATCATCGTACTTCTTTTAAGCATGTATCTTTGCCCAGTTCTATTCCTTTTGATGTGGTTCATACTGATATCTGGGGCCCATGCTCCACCCCTTCTATTTCCGGTTGTACATGGTTTGTTACATTTATTGACTGTTTCTCACGCACTACATGGTTATATCTGATGCATCAAAAAAGTGATGTGTTCTCTGTTTTCCAACAATTTCACGTCATGATCTCTACCCAATTTCAGTCGAAAATTCAAATTCTTCGTAACGACAATGGTCGTGAATACATGAATTCACACTTTGCGCGGTACCTTGCTGATCACGACATCATACACCAGACTACATGTGTGTATTCCCCAGCACAAAATGGCGTTGCTGAGCGAAAAAATCGTCATCTGCTGGAGGTTGCTCGGTGTCTATTGTCCACAATGCACCTTCCGAAATTCTATTGGGGAGATGTTGTCCTTACTGCTGCATACCTCATCAATCGTATGCCCACTTGTGTCCTCGTGAACTCTACTCCCCTGGACACACTTGGTGTTCCTACTACTCGCCTTCCTCCTAAGGTGTTTGGTTGTGTGTGCTTTGTTCACATCCATCACCCTCGTCCCTCCAAACTTGATCCACGGGCTCTTAAGTGTGTTTTTATCGGCTACTCTCCTACGCAAAATGGGTACAAGTGTTTTCACCCACCTACAAGAAAGGTGTTTGTTAGCATGGATGTTACCTTCCGTGAATCCGACTCTTACTACCCTTTGTCCGCTTCCTCAACCCCGAGTACGCCTTTTGTTTCTTTGCCCATACCCCCTCCACATCTCTCACTTCAGGGGGAGACTCTACCATGGGAAGTGAGTCCTGTTATTCCAGTGGAGGTGGGCTCTATTCCTATGTCTCCTCCCGTCTCTATGGATCCTCCCTCCTCTATGCCTTCACCCCCGACCTTGCAGGTATATACTCGGCGTACAAAGGGGACAAGCACACAGGAGCCTGCTATGATACCAGAACAGTCAGTGGATCCTGACTCAGGGCCTTCTAAGTTACCGATTGCCCTTCGAAAAGGTATCCGGTCTTGTACTCGCCATCCTCTTTCTAATTATGTTTCATATGACTCTCTGTCTACCTCCTACAAGGCCTTTGTCTCCTCTCTTGCTATTTCTTCTATACCTGCGTCATGGCAACAGGCTCTTGAGGTTCCTATATGGCGTGATGCGATGGTTGAGGAAATGAAGGCTCTGGAGAAGAACCATACATGGGATCTTGTCTCTCTTCCCCATGGAAAAAAACCTGTTGGGTGCAAGTGAGTGTTTTCTGTGAAATAGAATCCACAAGGGATTGTTGAAAGGTGCAAGGCACGGTTGGTTGCAAGGGGTTATACCCAGACCCATGGCATTGATTATCAGGAGACGTTTGCTCCGGTTGCCAAAATGAATACCATCAGGGTATTGGTGTCCATTGTTGTTTGCAAAAATTGGGACCTTCTGCAGCTTGATGTGAAAAATGTCTTTCTACATGGTGACTTGGAGGAGGAGATCTATATGTCTATTCCTCCGGGTCTCACTCCGGCTGGTGCCTCAGGGAAAGTTTGTAGATTGTTGAAGGCTCTATACGGACTGAAGCAGTCCCCAAGAGCATGGTTTGGCCGGTTTCACAAGGCGATGGTGTCGTTTGGATACTCTCAGAGTAATGCTGACCATACGTTGTTCATCAAACGTAGGCTTGGGAAAATCACAGTCCTCATTGTGTATGTTGACGACATTGTCATAACTGGTGATGATCATGAAGAAATTCAGAATCTGAAACAGAAGCTTGCCAGAGAGTTTGAGGTCAAGGACCTTGGAAACCTCAAGTATTTTTTGGGAATTGAAGTTGCAAGGTCAAAGCAGGGAATCTTTCTCTCTCAGCAGAAATACACGTTAGATCTCCTTGAGAAAATGGGGATGAGCGGATGCAGACCGGCTGATACTTCGATTGAGGCAAATCATCGATTGGGGCGTGATGATGGAGTGGAGATTGAAGATATTTCAGGGTTCCAAAGGTTAGTAGGGAGGCTGATATATCTGTCTCATACTCGTCCGCATATCTCCTATGCGGTAAGTGTTGTGAGTCAGTACATGCATACTCCAAAGACGCGGCACGTGGATGCGGCACACAGAATCCTTAGGTACCTCAAGTCCTCACCAGGAAGGGGAATCTTGTTTTCCCCAAGTACTGATCTAAAGATTGAAGTTTATACTGATGCTGATTGGGTCGGGTCAGTAGACGATAGGCGATCCACCTCTGGATATTGCTCTCTTGTTGGAGGAAACCTTGTTACTTGGAGGAGCAAAAAACAACAGGTTGTGGCACGATCTAGTGCTGAAGCTGAGTTTAGAGTTATGGCTCATGGGGTCTGTGAAGGCTTATGGCTTCGGGCCTTATTGAGCGACCTTGGTCTTGTGGAAGGACTCATTCGTCTGTATTGTGTCAATAAGTCAGCTATCAGTATCGCACACAATTCAGTTCAACATGACCGGACAAAACACATCGAGGTGGATCGACACTTTATCAAGGAGAATATTGAAAGAGCAATCATATGTACTCCCTTTGTGCCCTCTAACGGGCAACTTGCCGACATTCTCACCAAAGGATTGAGTGAGAATTCTTTTGACCAGATTGTGAACAAGTTGGGCATGTTTAACATCACTCGCCCAACTTGAGGGGGAGTGTTAGCATAGTTTACTTTGTTTCTGGTGTGCAAATAACACATTTGTATCTTGTGTTTCTCCTCTATATATAGAGGGGGTCTCTTAATGAAAAATACCTTTTTTTCCTTGTTCAACAAAAGAAGTAAAGGAGGAGGAGGTGGATGTGGCAAAGTCGTGACGGGGACAGCCGGACGAGTAGTGAAAGGTGGAGGCAGTGTGGAAGAGATGGAGTAAAAGGGTTGTGCCTCAAGAAAAGTGACATTAGCAGAGACAAAAACTTTTCCGTCCGCAGGAGAGTAGCAAACATATCCCTTCTGAGTGCGGGAGTAGCCAACAAACATACATTTCGTGGCTCGAGGGGCAAAGTTTCTCATGCGGTGGTCCAGGAGAGTGGACATAGCAGATACAGCTAAAGACACGGGGAGTGAGGGAAAATGGAGATTTGGAAGGAAACAAGAGACCGAACGGAGAAACAAAGTCAAGCACGGAGGAGGGCATGCGATTGATGAGATGGCAAGCAGTAGAGACAGCAAAGTTCCAATATTTAGTGAGCACCTACATTTGCAACATAAGTGAGCAAGTGACATCAAGAAGACGTCGATTATTCCGCTCAGCCACACCGTTTTGCTGGGGGTATAAGCACATGAGGTCTGATGGACAATCCCAAATTCGGTGCATAAGTTCGTGAAGGTGCGGCTAGTATATTCATGAGCATTATCGGTGCGAAGTATTTCTAAGGTACCAGAGAATTGAGTACGCGTCTCAGTAATAAAGGCGCGAAAGACAGATGTTAGTTTAGTACGATCACGTAGTAGATAAAGCCAGGTCAGACGTGAATAATCATCAATAAATGTTACAAAATATCGATAGCCAAAAACACTGGGGACTTTATAGGGCCCCCAGATATCAGAATGTACTAAAGAAAACGGAGTAGTACTCCGATTATAGGTAGGTGAAAAAGAAACAAGATGTCATTTGCCAAGAATACATGATTCATAGGAAAACTCTTGCAAGGAGACACCAGGAAGAGCCTTCTTGAGAATCGCGAGAGGAGCATGACCAAGACGACGATGTCAATCAATGGAGGGGACTACAGAGAGGATAGTAGGGGAAACATACAGGAGATAAAGCTCATTCGGCAACCGTCTTTTACCAATGATATTTCGTGTTCGACGATCCTACACAACAAAGACGAAGGAGGTAAGATTAAGCAGCAATCAAGATCATGAGCTAACCTACTAACAGAGAGTAGATTGAAGGGTGATCCCAGAACATGAAGAACCGAGGATAAGGAGAGAGTAGGAGTGAGGTGCAGATCAGCAGCACCAGACACCGGAGTGGTGTCGCCATTGGCCACAGTGATGAATTTGGGATAATCATAGCACATGTACTGAGGTGGCTTCTGGGAGGTAATGTGGTGAGTGACACCGGAGTCCACGATCCAGTGAGTGTTATAGGAGAAACAGGAGATACCTTCGGTGGAGAAAGAAGCAACCGAGCCAGATGAGTGATTAACAACGCCTTGGAGCTGTTGAAGCTGTAGACGAAGGTCGTTGATATCTTGCTGGGTAGATGAGTGGGACCCAGTAGGAGTAGAGTTTGGGTGATGAGTAGCAGTAAGATGAGGCGGCAGACCATGCTTGCGGTAGCAGGTGGCTTCAAGATAACCGTCCCGACCACAGTGAATACACTTGAGAGTGGAGCCCCCCCCCCCCCCCCCCCCCGCACGTCCCCGACCCCGAGACGTGAAGCGACCTCCCCGAGTAGAAGAGCCACGTGTCTGAGGAGCATGAGTAGGTAAAAGGGACTGCTGGAACAGAGCTGGAGAGAAGCTGGTAGCGACCTCGAGTGGTGGTGTAACATTGAACAGCATAGAGCAAACATCAGATAAGGAGGGTGTAGTAGAGGAAAGAATCCGAGCTCTGACGCTGTGAAGATGACTGGGAACACGGGTCATCATCATAGCGCTCCCAACAGCTTCCTTCTGTGCCCATTGAGTAGCAAGATCGGTGGAAGGGGGTTGATGTTGTATCCAGGCTTCTACCAGAGTTTTAGCCTTAGCAACAAAGGAAGTCAAGTCGCCCGCGTTTCCAGGGTCCAGTGATTGAAGAGCTGAGATAATGTCAAACAGGTGTTGTAAGCTGTCCTTGCCGAAGGAGAGAAAATGCAGCTCATCTCACATTTCTTTGGTCATTTCATAGTACATGGTCATGCGGTATGTCTCAGTGTCCATGAATTAAGTATCCAGAATTGGACCCGGTCGACATCACAAAGCCAGTCATCGATAGGGTCAGCAGGTTTGGCCCGAGTGAGATGGTGGAGAAAACCCTTGGTCTGTAGAACACGATGAACCGAATGGACCCATTCGACAAAATTGGTCTTCCCGCTGAGAGAGATGGTGGTTATTCGAAGCTCATCCCAAACTTTAGAAGATGGGGCAGCGGCACGTGCGGGAAGGGCGGGGGTTACCGTAGAGCCCATTGTAGCAAGAGACGGGCGACTAGAAGAGAAACCTGGCGACTAGAGGAAGGAGGCCGGGCGGCTAGGAGAGCCCGCAGCGGCTAGATCCAGGAAGTCGGCCTGGCGACTAGAGGTAAGAGGTCGGGAGGCTAAGAGAGCCTGCAGCGGCTAGATCCAGGAAGTCGTGGACGGCTAGGAGAGCTCTTCGGATAGAGGCCGCTTGGTGAGTAAAGAGAGAGAGTAGTGAACTATCCGGCAAGGCCGTGCAAGACTTAGCAACGGACAAAGGAGACCGTGGCGGATAGAGAGGATAAAAATGCGGCTACTCGCGCGAACACTGAAAGGCGAGTAGAGAAGAGAGGTCGCAACGGGTAGATCGCGCGGTAAGCAGGAGGCAGTCCGTGCGACAAGCAGGAGGCAAACCTCGCGACAAGAGCGGCAAGAAAGAGGATGGCGCGACGGGAAGAGAGAGGCGGAGCCCAGAGGATCCTCTATAAATGGAGAGAGACGGGGACGAGAGGGGGGGGGGGAGGATCTGGAGAAAGGGAGAGAAGCGGTTAGAAAGGAGAAGCTGCGGTAGGAGGCGGACACCGCATGAGCGGTTAGGAAGAAGCGTCCGCGGTTAGAAAAGAGAGACCGCCTAGTGCAAGACTGATTGGGCGGTTAGGGCAGAGAGACCACGGTTAGCAAAAATACTAACCGCCTAGAACAGGACCGATGACTCTGATACCATGTAGAGAAATTCAAGAGAGAGAGAAAATAACCCAGATCTTTATTATCATGTAAATACAGGAGTACATACACTTATATAGAGAAAAAGATAGGGAGAGCCTTCTACATCTACAATGTGGGACTAAGGGTCCATTTGGTAACCCGTTTAGCATTTCCGTTTGGTCAAAACACAATAGCTCGGCAACTTGAACCCGTTTGTTTTTCCGCTTTTGTTTGGAACTGTCTGGCGTTTCTCGATGGCTCAAAACCCCGCGGGACGAAACCCAGCTCAAGAGCGTTGCTTTATCGCGTTTAGGAGGAGAAGCGATCTAGGGTAGGTTTCCGCTGTTTCTCCCGTCGCCGCAAGCGCGAGTCGATCCCGCCTCATCTTCTCCGGCCGCATCCGGGTTCAGGATCGCTTCCAGTACTACTTCTCTGGCGGAGAAGGACTTGTGTGCTTCTTCTCCAACGGCGAAGGCCTTCAACGGCGACGGCGACGGCAAAGGCCGCATCAGGGTTCCCGATTGAATCCCTTGTTTCATCTCCGACGCAGGGTTCTTCTCCGGGTGTGTGCTCTTCCTCTCCGACAGCCCAAGGATTTTTTTTCATCGACACAGGTAATATTCTCTGTTAACTTGTTGCATTGTGCATAACTCCCCCATCCATTTACAAACCTGCATTTACAACAGCTCCTTTTACAACCGCACTTGCTCTACCAAATGAAGCCTAAATAGAATATACATGGGCTTATACATGGGCTCCTCCTAATGGGCTTTTTCATGACAATTTAACATGTCTGATACTCCATTGATATGTAAGCTATGTGCAAGCCCTGCATTATGAACTCCATCCATTTACATGCAACTAATGTGTGATTTTGCAGAAAAGTAACTGGTTTACATGATTCAAAGAACTCCAATTTAAGATTTAAAAAGACATGTTTGGCAAGTTATTGAAAAGGTATATAATTTTTACAACTTTTGGGAGAAGCATATAAATTTGTTCCTTCATTATCATGGGAAAATCCTTACAATATTAATCTATAGCATATAAAATTCAAATAACTCATTGTTCGAAAACTTTAGTTCAGGAACACTGTGAACTAGGGGAAAGGAGCTTCTGAGAATTTGAAGAAATCATATTGCATGAGTTAAGAACACATAACAAAAAGAAAAATCTAAAATGCAGGGGTTTGAGCATAAGGAGGAATTCTCAAGGAATTTGGTTTCGATTCCAATTCTTACTGAAATTTAGGAGAGCCGAATAATGGAATTGGAATTGTCAATTTTAATTTTAATTCTTTTCTCCAATTCCGCCCAAACTAACGGGCCGAATTCAAATGCTATACTATAGATACTCATCCCTCAGACAATATGACTATAATATGAGCATTCGTTGACAACAAGGTAACCCAAAAACTATTATCTCTTAGTCATTGAGAAGGAGCCAAACTATATGGTTGCGGGAAGCACATTGCTATAAGGATGCAACAATGTTGGGGGCAGGACGATCACATGTGTTGCCGGAAGTACTTGGTTGATGGTGTGCGCTGGCTTTCATCAACAGTAGGGGAGCGGCAATGAAAGTGGCCGACTGAGAGCTTGAAGGGCATGGGTGTGGGCTCTGGCCCTGAGGTTGGGATGGCTCGCTAAAGGGCTGATGTCGAATCGGGTCAAAATGAAGATGATGTGGTCGCGAAGGAGGATGATCAAAAAGCTCTAATATGAAGTTGTAGTAGAAAGTAAGAGGGAAAATATTTTAGTGATCTTATTCTTCCACATAGGGGGCTATATATAACATTACAACAAACTCTTAGACACAGGACAGACAATGTGGGACTAAATCTCATACACATACAAATAGACAAATATTAGTTATCTCAACTCTCCCCTTCAAGCTGGAGGGGAAACCTCAAGCTTGACAACATCAATGAAAAAGGGTAAATATGGTAGGCAAAAGTGGGACAAGACGGGTGATCGGGGATATTCCCACACAGTACACCCACGGGAAAGAAACCGCGCACACGAATCCACGAGACCGCGGGGATAACACCACACGCACAAATCTACGGGACCGCGGAGATAACACCACACACATGAATCTACGAGACTGCGGGGATAACACCTCACACACAGATCTACGTGACGTGAGGATAAGAGAGAAAGGGGAAACCATCCATCAAAGACCATACCACCTACCAATCATCAAAGAAAAACTTGGGGAGACACAAACAACACACGACATAAGCCTAGAGGTCATGTGAGACTAAGGCAAACAACGGGAAAGATCATCCGGGTTGCCCTCAGCTCAAACACTCCCCCTCACGTGAAACTCATGTGCAAATAGGAATAAAAAAACACATGAAATACCGAGAAAAACACACAAATAAAACTGCAAAAAACAGCAAAAAACACTTCCATCATCCCCATAATCAAGAGAAGCTAGCAGCGGGAACAATATCTGTGGTAGGAACAATAGTGGAGACCATCGACAGTCCTACAGCAGCAGCAAGCAACAAAGGAGAGCAAGCACGACACCTGTGCTGAGAAGCAGCGACGGAACAGAGAGGCGGAACAACAGTAGAGCTGGAGGAAGTACGACATGGCAGATCTGGAGGAGGCACGACAAATCTGGAGCAGATGGAGGCGCCAGAGGAGGCGTCAAAGGAAGAAGTCGGCCGGACGATGCGATCAGCGGCCGAGAAAGCAGGCGGGATCGACGTCGGGAGGCAGCAACATGGGAGAAATCGGGAGGCTGCAACGACTAGCCCGGAGCAGTCGATGATGGCTGAAGAAGCTGCAACGATCTGGCGGTGGTGAAGCATGCGGGATCAAGCGGAGGTGACGCAAGCGGGATCTGGCGTCGATGTCGCTGGTGGGAGAAGCAGCACCGTGGAGACCAAGAGTCGGGATCGGAGCCGCTCCTATCAACGGAATCAAGCAGGAGCAGAAAGGCGTAACGGGAGCAGAAGGATGAGATACGCCCCGACCAAGGGGGGAGAGGCGGACCGGCTCACGGAAAACATTTTGTTTTTAGGGTTTCAGATCGAGAGTGGCTCTGATACCAAGTAGAAAGTAAGAGGGAAAATATTTTAATGATCTTATTCTTCCATATAGGGGGCTATATATAACATTACAATAGACTCTTAGACACGGACAAACAATGTGGGACTAAATCTCCATACACATACAAATAGACTAATATTAGTTATCTCAACTGTCGTTACGGGCTCACCGTAGAATGTTGATGGTGACGTCGAAGGAGTGACCAACGGTAGAGAAAAGGAGGGGATACTACGGATCCAGAATCATGGTTGCTTAAGTGGGGTGTGCTCAGAGAGAGATATCACAATCTCTTTACAATGGCAAGAAAAGAGACTCTAATTCATGCATGTTTTGATTCCAACATCATATTCCTTTAAATAGGCATTACAAGACAAAACTCTGAATGACCTACTCCTAACAACTAACAACATTTAATAAGGATAATTAATAAAAGAAAACATGTAATGACTCGGTGATAAAAGACAGCTCGATAACTAGGAGCGAAGCCCGTAACAGAATAGAGAGTCAGTTCTGATGGTTCATTAAAGAAACCTAAAAAGGTTGTGAGGATTGAATGGAGTCTGGGATAGACATTAGATTTGCTAGTGATAAGGTCTAGGATCAATATATGTTGAAAACATGAAACAAGTAGAGAATTGAAGTCGAAATGAGTGTGTTGTGTTGGGTTTTCGGCATAATTTTAAAACACATGTCATCATTCTGTTAGTTATGATGTACCCCTACCCTTCAACTAATTATGAAGTATCTCTAGTTGAAATGCTATACTGTCGATACTCATCCTTTCATAATATAAGCATCCGTTGACAACAAGGTCACCCAAAACCTATTCTCTTTAGTCACTGAGAACTAGCCAAACTATCCGGTTCTATTTTTCTATCTTCCTGACCCGCTCCTATGGAACCAAGCTTAAAAGGATTGAAAAGTTGAGCCACTAACGACCATTTTAAGGATTAGTAATCCTTTTTTTAAAATGAATGAGTTCAGTCTTATGCATAGACCAACAAAATGGAGCCAGTTGGATGTTGAATCTCTGCAAGTTTTCCTGGGCTCATAATAACCAGTAGGCTTGAATAACAAGCTATTAAACAAAAGGTGTCGACAATTGTTAATCTAAATAATGTACTGTTTCAGGGCAGTAGAGGCAACCGCCCCAAATTTGTAAATGTCATTGTCAAAATCAGCAGGATGTTCACTCCTATTGTTGGAGGAACAGACAATCACAGTGCAGCCAAACAGCCATGGAGCCGCGGCAGCAGGGTTCCATCAGATCAGTGTTGCGGTAAATACACTGCCCCAAATGCACCCTAAGTGCATGGAATTCTTAGATCTAAAGTACAATTTGCTTGTAAAAAAAATAATGCTTTCTCTAGCAACATGTTCTAATATCCTTACTGGTATGAGCATGATCAGTCATATTACACAGTTCGATTGCATGCAATCATGGAAACATCAACTTAAGGTGCATAAAATAGAGCAAACACTTTGTATCATATCTAGTCAGAAATTGTGGTTTGTCTTTCTGTCTAACTCATGAGATTAATGTTTAACAAAATTACATTACGAGTTTTCAAGGCCAACAAACTTCAACGACTTTAAGGAGATGACTTCAGAATATCACAAAGCATTTATACAAAACTTATACCCCAAACAAATATAAATTTTGATCTATGGATAGTAATGCTGATGGAACTTACAGCAGGGTATAAGGGAGGTCATAACGGACGCTGTTTATAAAAAAATCTATGAAGAGTGAAGCTCAAACCATCTTTTCCCTTCTTCCTCTAATCTCACTTCTGGAAGTCTCCTACATTGGAACTCTGACCCTCCGTGGATAATGATGAAAATTCAATCGATAGGAATATCAAAAGTATAATTTACACAAAAAAAGTTTGCAGCATATAGAATAAGACATTAATAAAGGTTGTTCACAAGTGTATGTGTGCGTATATAGTGAAGCTACACCAATAAAGAACAAAATATGTTATGTTGTTGTTTCAGGGCCTTCCAAAGGCATGAAGAGGGAATAAAAAAAACTGCTTCATCCTAGCTCTCAAACCTCTGTATCTTCTCCTCAATTTTTCAACCCCTGGGCTGCTTATGACATCCACAATCTTGGGAGAGCGTTTTACTTCCGCCATAGTTGGAGAGAGATCTCTTCTTACCTCTCTGCTTAAGATGATCTTCAGATTTGGATATTGCAGGTTGAGAACAAGGAATGGGCAGGCAATGCTTATGATCCAAAACAGGGAAACCAACGGCAGGGATTCTGTTATGAAATTAACAATGATTAACTGTCAAGAATACAAAATAAAATTAGATTCTCAAAGCTCAAGTGGTGCAACAACCCACCATTGATATTATGTGGTGTGTCTACTTTTATGTTACAATGAATATTAAGTATCTTTAATTAAGAGTCATATTTTTACAATAAATAAAAGACTATTTGTAATCAGAAGTATAAATTATTTCTAGGGTTAATTGGAGTGTAATCTTCATAAGAAAATGAGAAAAACATAAGAAATTCCAACATAACAAATTTAATAGTCTAAATTCATAACTAAAATTATATCTATTTACATCATCATTACCAATTATATGTCGGACAGTCAATCAGTTATGAATAACTCTTAAGGGTATACGATATAAAAATGGGCTCTTAATCTAAATATTAGATACAAAATGATCATTTCCCTCCCCACTCTTCATTGGGATAAAAAATGATGGTTTCCCAACCACAAATTTAAAATTCAATACTTTTTTAGAGATTGTATGATGCAATCTGCGTCACATTTTAATTTTATGCTATTCACATGTGTATTGTGCATGCTTTTGGCACATCTTTATTTTACTTCGCGCTCATTGTTACGAATAATTGGAGTGATCGCCCAATAAAATCCTGAATAAAATGATCCGTCAAATTAGATAATATAATCATTAAGGCAAGCACACCAAAAAAAAGAAAACTAAAATGAAGCAATTTCATAATTAATATTGAATAAGAATTAAGTTCTAATTTTTAAAATAATATATTGTGTGAAATATTAAGGAAGTAAATTCTTTGAAATCCCTCTTATTTTGATCATTAGAAATTTCCTACAAAAACAAATGAAATCTCTTTTATGGTGTGAAATATTAAGGAAGCAAATTCATTGAAATTGGTCATATTTTGATCATAAGAAATTTCCTACCAAAAAACAAAGAAATCTCTTTGATTTTTTCTTTAAAATAATATCCTTAATAAATATCTTTTCCCCTATTAAAAAGACCGACCCTCGCCCCCCCCCCCCCCCCCAAAGAACTTGGACAAATCGAAACTGAGAAATCTCTTTCTGTTTCGGAAGTCCAACCCGATCTCCATACTTGCAGCTTCGCTCCTCCGAGCCTCCCAACGTTCCACCTCCACAACCAAACACCACCCGCACGCCGACGACATATTCCCTTTTGTTCCCGTCGGCTTGAGTGAATCTTTCGTCAGAACCCTTCAACCTGCCTATAGGAGTTCGACGACAACATTTGAATCCCCTCCCCCTCCATCGTCGAACAGAAAATACGTTGGCCCCACAACCCTCTAAGCCACCTTTCTCCTATCCTGAAACCCTACAAATTCTTCACCTACTAGGAATGGATCTAAAACGATCTCAAATTCATTATTTAAAATCAAATTGTCAATTTGGGTTACATTAATGGCCCTCCTAGGAATGGATTAGGATTGTTGTATTAGACAAATCATCATTCATCACATAAGATGTTCACACTCGAGGTTGATTCGGCACTACTATTTAACGCAAAATTAGCTATGGATACTATTGTTTTTACCTTAGACAAGATGATGTCAGAGCACTATCGAAGACCCATATCTTACCGGAGAACAAGAATCGCACTCCCTCCCAATACATGTTCGAAGTCTGCTCAAAAATGAATCTCTTCTCTCCTGTTGTTCCACCTTCTCTCTATTTCTAAAGTGTTGAATCGAAAATTGTTAATGGAGAGTGATGGCATAAACTTACTTAGAGAAGATGATAACACAAAACTTACTTAAAGAAGATGATAACACAAAACTTACTTAAAGAAGATGATAACACAAAACTTACTTAAAGAAGATGATAACACAAAACTTACTTAAAGAAGATGATAACATAAAACTATGAAGGACTCGCTTCTTACCCGAGAATGATAATCGCTCTTCCTCCCAACATATGTTCGAACTCTCTTTGGAAAATGAATGACTTATGTTCTATTGTTTTCTCTTTTTCTCTATTGCAATAATTATTTAAATATCATGCGAAGAGGAGTCAATCTAAAGACCCACGTAGCAACCTACAAGAAAGATTGATTCCAAGTGGCATTGAATTCTAATTACTCATATTGAATTGGATTATTTTGAGATTTCTCAAGGGCGGCATATAATTCTTGGGGGTCAGAAAGATTGTCCTATAGTGGGGTTGCACCAAGCAGCACGGCTCTGAGTCAGGGTTTTGCATTTTAGTATAATTATGTGAGAGATAGCACTCGCGTAGCAACTACCTGCTATGGGGGGAATGGCAGTCGCAAAGAATCCCCATTGGGGGGAGAGAAAGTAGTCGCATAGAGTGGCTATTCCTTTGAGGTGAGTAAAACATTCACACAGTATGAGGTCAAGATGACATTTAGATTTGACATGGTGTCCGCGTGTCCCTTTTTTTGACTTGTCCTAAAAGGCATATATTATTCTGTTGGATCCCTAGTTTGATTTGGGCTAGATTCACTAAGTTAGGATCTTGTGACCCATCATGTATAGCCAGGGTCATAGTTGTGTCCTAGAGTCTAGGACAAGTCCTTAGTTTCAACATCTCATGGACCAGCCATCATCAGACTGTCAGAGACTCAAGACTTAGAGATTCTCCAAAGACTCAGTAAAATGAGTTCGACGTTCGACGAACTCAGGTCGACGATTGTCGTGCTCAGCTCGACGATCTCAGAGAAAATTCTCTGAGCTGAGCTCGACGAACTTGATTCTCAGGTCGACGATCTTTGGACTCTACCTTCAACATTCCAAGTCCAGACTTTGTTCTCTACACTCAGGTCGACGAACTTAGTTCTCTGCTCGACGATTTATGAATTCTCTACTTCAACTTATTAATCCAGATTTCCTAAGTCCAGAATCATCTCCAGTCGACGAATTCAAGATTCTCAGTTCGACGAACTTTGACCACTTTGGCCAAAGTTATCCAGCAACAGTTAGTGGTCCTCAGCTCGACGAAACAGATTCTCAGGTCGACGATTTTTGGATACTTCAACACTTCACACCAGAAGTTTGTGTCGGCACCAGAAGCAAGACTTGTGTCGACACCAACAGCAATTGTGTCGACACACAGGACTTATGTCAACACACTCCAGATTTCTGTCAACACAACAGCCATGTCGAGACAAGAAGTAATTGTGTCGACACCCAGGACTTGTGTCGACACATTCCCCAGAAGTTCTGTCAACAAGTTATCAGCTCGACGAACTTCATACACAGAATTGTCAAAGTTTCAAATCAATGCAGTTCTACTCTCTGCTCGACGATCTTGGAACTCAGCTCGACGAACAGAAGCCATCTGGTCGACGAACACAGCTTCTCAGCTCGACGAACTGTGGACTCAGCTCGACGAATTTCTGTTCTCTGTTCGACGAACCCAGACTTAGTTATTTCCTTCCTTCTGTCCCCTTCTTACTGCAATAATTCCTGTGTAATTAATGCTCAAATATTCTCGTAATATAACCGTTAAAAGGAGCATTGATTATGGTCTTCTCCAGGATTATTGCTTGCTGTTTTTTCATGGGACAGTTGGGAAAATAAATCAATGCAGTTTATTCTCAAGGCCGTCAGCATTGATTGCAGAGGATTTCAAATTTCGAAAGACAATTTTTGAACAGGAAATATAAAAGAGATTTTCTCCCTTTTCCTGCATACAAGACACAGAAGATAAGTAGAGATACACACACAGACAGTCAGGAATACAATTAGTCTGAAACAAGGATTTCTCTGCTCACTCTCAATACAGAACTCTGCAAAAGAAAAAAAGCCCTAGAGCAGAAGAACATCAGCTATCTGAAGAAGAAGAACAATCAATCAAAAATCAAGAGTCTTCATTCTTCAACTCTCCAGGACACTTCAAAGGACAACATCAATTCCATCTGTCAAGAAGTTCCTGAAGATCTTTTCTGGTCAAGGCTTAAAGACTGAAGGTCTATCACCCTGAAGCAAAGCTCCAACTTTTCCCTGAACCAATCTACATCTCAAGGGGAGCTCTTTGCTAAAATCATTTCCACTCAAGTCTTCTCAGTTGTATATTGAGAAAGAGAAGACAATATCACCTTTCATCCCCCCACTATATAAAGGGTTATAACTCCCTTCAAAAGTTACTCCTGCTTGCAAGTCACCTGACCAAAAGACTTGAGGTTTGGTTTTTGAGCACCTGATCAAAAGCTCATTGGAGTCAGACACCTGATCAAAAGCTCATTGGAGTCAGACACCTGATCAAAAATCTGAGTGGATTCCTACCAGGGTGGTAGAAGGGTGGATGTACCCAGGTTGGGGAACCACTATAAATTTCTTGTGTTGTCTGGTTGCCCCTTCTTTTGTTCTTGCTGTGTTTGTGCTAGCTAGGTTTGTTGTGTGCTTGTGATTATTTATCTGTTATTCTGCAGTTTTTATTTACAGCAAAAGCTGAAAAGTTTTCTAAAGGATTTTAGAATACTCTATTCACCCCCCCCCCCCTCTAGAATATTTCAAATCTAACACATCACTTTCAATTGGTATCAGAGCAAGATTCCTTTGGTTGTACAAGCTAACCCTTGAACCAAAGATCCTGAGTTAGATCTGTCTTTTCATTTCCATTATATTTATAGTCACACAGCATGGCACAGAACAAGAACTATACAAGCACCAGACCTCCAGTATGCAATCATCAGACATGAACTCTATTGATGAAGATATCATTTTGACAGGTCCCCCTCAAGCATCTACTTCTGCAACATCTTCAAGCACAACTGCAGTTCCACCACCTGAGTGGACTGAAGCCCAGAAGAAGACAAAGATTGATGATGCCAAGACAATGAATATAATGACACAAACAATGTCAGATGATATCTTTCAAAAAGTGGCTGAATGCACCTCAGCCAAAGCCATTTGGGACTCCCTAAATCAAATGGTGGCTGGATCAGCAGATGAAAGAAAAGACAGGAGATCCAATCTCATATCCCTATATGAGAATTTCAAGAAATAAGAAGCTGAGACAGTAGCTGATATGTACAATAGGTTAAGCTCAATCATCAATGAGCTAAAAACCTTGGACAAGGACATCACCCTCACTGAGGTGAATGATAAGATCTTTATGTGCTTCCCAAGCTCATGGGATTCAAGGATCTGGCCCATCAAGGAGGCCAGAAGCTTAAATGAGATTTTCACTGAATCTCTCTTAGTCAAGCTTAAGTCCTATGAACAGCTGATCAAATCCAGAGAGGCAGCTGAGCAAAGAACACCTCCTCCAGCAAGAAAAGAACAAAGCATTGCATTCAAAGCTGCTGAGGAGATAGAGACTATAATCACAAATGAAGAACTGATGAGTCTCTTTGCCAAAAGATTCTACAAAATGACAAGAAAAGACTTTAAGAGAAAGTCATCAAGGCAGGATGACAAACCAAGGTATGACAAAACATCCAACTAAAGAAGTGGTGTGTTTTGGTTGCAGGAAACTTGGACACTTCATCTCTGAGTGTTCATAGAATCAGAAGAAGGAAAAGAGAAGAGAGAAAGACACAAGAAGACAGCACAACAGCAGGCCTTCCTCCAGCAAACACAAGAAAAATGAAAAAAGTTTTGTGGCTGAATCTTGGAGTGAAACTGAGGATGAATCATCATCTTCCAGCTCCAGTGAAGATGAAGAAGAGGCAAGGGCCAAAGAGGTCTGCCTAATGGTCATTGATGCCTTCAGGAGCCATTCAGAAGAAGAAGACTCAGACAATGAAGCAGTTTCAGATTCTGAAGCTGACAAGATATTATCTTCCTTTAATTACAGTTCTGATTCATTTAAATCTGAATTTAAAACAATGTGCATAGACTTAATTAACTCAGAAAAAGAAATTAAGACTATTAGGGAAAAATTAGGAAACCTAGAGAATGTTAATTCAGAAAACAATAGGTTAAAGGATGAATTAACCTTAGCTAATGAACAAATTATATTGTTAAAGACTGAGCTATGTGAGGCTAAACAACTTGAGGAATCTCTCAATGTGAGAAGCCTCAAGCTGATGGACATTACAAGCACAGTTAATGTCAGATTAAATGCAAGCTGGGCTTGGGTGCATCATCAGGTTTGTCCCCCCATTCTCAAGAAAAACATTTTATCAAACTCCATCAAATTTGTTTCAGCTAAGGAAAAGAAATAATAAACTATAATCAAACCATAGAACAAATTCCAAAATCAAATGGTCAAAGTAATAAAAATCAGAAAACCACTACTAAAAACAAGGTTCAGCAGAATTCGTCGAACTTAGATCGACGAAATATTGTCAGTTCGTCGAACTCCAATCGACGAACTCTGAACGCAAACTATAGCCAAAATTATTCGTCTAACTGCGATCGACGAACTCTGTATGGTTCGTCGAGCAGAGGTCGACGAACGTGGGGCATAGAAAATGAATATGTTCATTCTCTGGGCAGAGATCGACGATCTCAACCCAATTCGTCGAACTCTGGTCGACGAACTCACAGAAATTTGTCGAACCCAGAAAGACTTAATAGGAATGTTAATTATAACAGCAACTCTAATAATTCTAGAAAATCATTTAACCCTGTAGCTGATTGGATAATACCACCTAGAAGATATCACCCTCTAGGATATAAATCTCAATCAGAATTCTCTGTTATATCTAGTTTTTCACATCAACAATACAAAGGACCCAAGGTAACATGGGTCAAGAACAATTAATTGTTTTTCATTGCAGGTGAAGAGCTGTCCAATAAATAATCAAACATGATACCTGGACAGTGGATGCTCCAAACATATGACTGACAGCAAGGACATCTTAACCAACTATAAGTCC
Source organism: Platanthera guangdongensis (assembly GCA_039583875.1). Classification (NCBI taxonomy): domain Eukaryota; kingdom Viridiplantae; phylum Streptophyta; class Magnoliopsida; order Asparagales; family Orchidaceae; genus Platanthera; species Platanthera guangdongensis. The sequence continues at coordinate 157,103,201 of CM077154.1, forward strand.
AAGCTAGGACCAAAGGTTATCTTTGGTGATTCAAAATGTGGCCAGTCTGAAGGTTTTGGAGAAGTGAAGATTGAATCAGTCACTTTCAAGAAAGTGACATATGTCAGAGGACTCAAGCATAACCTCATCTTCATAAGTCAGTTATGTGATGAATGTTATCAGGTACACTTTAACTCATCTTCTTGCATTATTGTTAATAAAGAAAAACAAACTGTTTTAATTGGGAATAGACAAGGTAACATATACTTAGTTGATTTTCTTTCTGCCAATTCTGATATCTGCTTACTTAATATAACTAGTAATCAGAATGATTTATGGCATAAAAGGCTAGGTCATGTAAACTTGAAAAACATTGCAAGGCTATCAAAAGACAACATTGTTAGAGGTTTACCTTCTGGTCCCTACAAGAAGGAAGGCCTTTGCAGGGCTTGTCAACTAGGAAAGCAAACTAAATCTAGTTTTAAATCTGTTAATAAAAGTGATTCGCCTAGGATTTTATATTAGCTACACATGGATCTCTTTGGACCCATTGATGTACAAAGCCTAGGAGAGAAATCTTACACCTTAGTTATAGTGGATGACTTCTCAAAGTTCACTTGGGTATCCTTTCTGAGATCTAAGTCAGATACCTTTAAGGTTCTTACAGATTTTCTCAGGACCATACAGATTGAGCTCTCTACTCATGTTGCATTGATCAGAAATGATCATGCACAGAGTTTGAGTCTCTTCTTATGCATGAGATCTGTGAGAAGCAAGGTATCAGACACTGCTTCTCAGCTCCTAGAACTCCCCAACAAAATGGGATAGCTGAAAGGAAAAATAGGACACTAATTGAAGCTGCAGGTACATTACTTGCAGATGCTTACATGCCACTAACTTTTTGGGCAGAGGCTGTAAACACTGCAAATTATGTCCTGAACAGAAGCCTGATACATAAACTAAAGAATTAGGACTCCCTATGAATTACTTAAAGGGAAGCAACATAAAATCAACTATTTTAAAGTATTTGGATGTATATGTTATATTCACAACAACAATAAAAGATACATTAAAAAGTTTGAGGCTAAGGCTGAAGAGGAAATCTTTCTAGGATATTCCCAAGTAACCAAAATCTATAAGATTTTTAATAAATCATCTTTAAAAATTGAAGAATCTATTCATGTTACATTTGATGAAGCTAACATGTCTTGCAAGGAGAAAGAGATTTCTACCAAAAGCACGTTGCAGGTACCTCACTTGTGTGAGAATTTGGATGGACTAAACCTCACCCAAGAGGTTCCAACACATCCTTCTTCACAAGTCATTGAAGAAAGTGAAGATGAAGGCACTGAAGGAATTGATCTTCCCCCAACAGCAAACATAATTCCACAAGAGGAATTAGTTCCTACTGCTGTTGCAGAACCAACTCCACCCACTGATCTTGTCACACTAAGGGATCACCCCAGATCTCAAGTGATTGGAGACATATCAGCAGGTGTACAGACAAGGCATCAACTCAACTAAGATTTGATGCATGCATGTTTTCTTTCTCAGGTTGAACCTTTATCCATCCATGATGCAGAAGCAAGATCCTCACTGGATCATTGCAATGCAGAGGAATTAAACCAATTTGAGAGATGTAGAGTTTGGGATTTGGTTCCAAGACCCCAAAACTACCCAGTAATTGGAACCAAATGGGTTTACAGAAACAAGCTGGATGTCAAAGGAGTGATTGTGAGAAACAAGGCTAGGCTTGTTGCTCAAGGATATAGGCAAGAGGAAGGAATAGATTATGACCAAACCTTTGCACCTGTGGCAATCTTAGAGGCAATCAGAATATTCCTTGCCTATGCAGCCTACAAGAGATTCAAGGTCTATCAAATGGATGTGAAGAGTGTATTTCTGAATGGAGTATTAAAAGAAAAGGTTTATGTTGAACAACCTTCAGGTTTTGTCTCTCCAACTCACCTCTCTTATGTTTTTAAATTGCATAAATCTCTTTATGGTCTAAAGCAAGCTCCAAGAGCTTGATATGAGACCTTAGCTAGCTTTTTGATAGAGCATAAGTTCATTAGAGGCATAGTAGATAAGACACTTTTCACTAGACATCATAAGGACCAAACATTGTTAGTACAAATATATGTGGATGACATCATATTTGGGTCTACTGATTCCAAATTATGCAAGAGGTTCTCTGACCTCATGCATTCTAAATTTGAAATGAGTAGCATGGGTGAGCTCTCCTACTTCCTTGGTCTCCAAGTGAAGCAGCTCCCTGATGGCATCTTCATCTCTCAAGCTAAATATGCAAAAGAGCTTATCAAAAAGTTTGGGATGGCTGATGTCTCAGCAAAGAAAACACCTATGACTACAAATGTTGTAATAGACTCTGATCCACATGGGAAACCTGTTGACCAGAAATTATATAGGGGCATTGTTGGGTCCCTATTATATCTTACAGCTAGCAGACCTGATATCATGTTTGTCACATGCCTTTGTGCTAGGTTCCAAGTGAACCCTAAAGAATCTCATCTAATTTTCCTAAAAAGAATTTTGAGATATAAAGAGTTGTCCTAGTCTAGGCCTATGGTATCCCACTGAATCAGAATTTGAGTTAACTGAATACTGCTGATTTTGCTGGATGCAGGGTGGACAGGAAAAGTACTTCAGGAACCTATCAGTTCTTGGGTATGAGATTAGTGTCCTGGTTTTGTAAGAAACAGTCATCTGTGTCTACCTCAACTGCTGAGGCAGAATATATTGCAACTGGCAGCTGTTGTTCCCAGATGATGTGGATTCAAAATCAATTACTAGACTATGGTCTCAACTTAAATAATTCAACTCTAGTATGTGATAACACAAGTGCTATAGCCATAACACAAAATCCAGTCCATCACAGTAGGACCAAACATATAGATATTAGACACTATTTCATAAGAGAGTGTGTAGACAAAAACAAAAATAAACTTATCTATATCTACACTGATTTACAAAGAGCTGACATTTTCACCAAACCTCTGTATGAAAGAAACCATCTGTTCTTCATAAATCAACTTGGAATAATCAATGGAGAAGACTTAGTTTAGTTTCTGTCTGCACTCGACAAATTTTCCAGAGTTCGTCAAACGGAGCTCGACGAACTAGGGATAGTTCGGGAGATATTCGTCGAACGGAGGTCGACGAACTCTCTGTGAGTGAAGTTGTTTTCGTCGAACGGAGATCGACGAATCCACTTCAGAAAATTTTCGTCGAACGGAGCTTGACGAAATGTCTTCAAATCTTCAGACCGAGCTCGACGAATTGTTTAACTCTAAATTATTTCGTCGAACCCAGCTCGAAGAATGTTTTAATTTTCGTGGAACGGAGTTTGTCGATTCATATTCTGGAAAACCCTATATCACGGTTTTCTTCGACTTCCGTCCCGCGCTTTCTGTTCCCTTTGCACTTGATTGTCGTTTTCTCTCTTGCAGGTGATCTCATGGCGATTCAAGCAGGAACATTGGCTGCGATGAAGTTCGACACCGGCTTCGATGTCGACTTTGATTCTTTTCAGCATTCAGACCCGATTTTTCTACATATACTGGAACTTCTGGAAGAGTAGCATCTGAAGAATCTGATGACAACAAGGATCAAACTGTCTGGAACTGAGATTAGAGAATGAGCCTACACATCTTCAACCACAGAGGAGAATACCATGACTGGATCAATTGCGGGTAATACTGTTTCTCTATCTCCCGCTGTATTAACTGAAATTTTTGGATTGCACAATGGTGAAGAAGAATTAGAGATTGACAGTGAAGAATATGATCAAATGTTGAGTTTGATGGGTTATGCTGGAGATAACCCTAATAAATTGTTGAATAAGCACTTATCTGCAGAATATAAGTTTCTGGCCGATAGTGTTGGGAAAGTTTTGCTAGGCAAGCACACTGCACATGATTATATAACCAGGCATCAGTTTCTGATTATATGTGCAGTGGTTAATAAGAAGCAAGTGGCTTGGGCTCAGATCATCTTTGATCTAATCAGGAAAAAGAACAATAAAAAGGAAGTTTGTTTTGGAAGGATCCTAGAGATCTTCTTAAAAGAAAAGGCTGCTGAATCACTGGTCTCCCCGACCATATTCATAAATGTCAGCAAAATGCTAACATGTGCCTTGTTTGGCAGGTGGGAGAGGACAATCTCCAAGCCCTCTAAGGCTTCAACCTCTTCCACCACAGCTTCTGAGAGCACAAGGGCTGTTAGAGCCACTCCCCACCCTGCTGAAGAGAGCATTCCCTCACCACCATCTCTTCCAGCCATCCAAATCCCTTCCACAGCCCACACCATCATTCCAACTTCCACACCTCCATCATCCCCCATTCATACCTCTCCAACAACCACTCATCTTCCTACCCCTCAACAATCTCCTCATGCTTCACCAGCTCCACCACCATCATCACCTCTTCCCCCACACCTTCCCACCATACCAACTTTTGATTTACTTTCCTCTTCCCTCAACTCTCCCTCTCCTCGAGACACCCAAATGCAAGATGTCATACCACCATCCTCACCAACAACTACCATCCCTCCAACTGCTTCCACCTCAATACCTTCTGTAACACCTTCTGCCACTCCAACACTGGACCCCTCCACCATCTCTTCTGTCATTGTTCTCATCACACCCCTCCTCAAAGCTCTCATAGCAGAGGCCATTACACCTCTTGCTACTTTCATTTCCTCTCTCTCTGCCCAGATCTCTGCCCTTTCTGCTGCTCCCTCTTCATTTAGGGGTCTGGCTACAGTTATTACCGAAACCAAGCAGGGGGAGATGCTTGATGAAAAAGCTGCAGCAGCTCCAGCAGTAGCAGCAGTTTCAGTTTCAGCAGCTCCAGCTCCAGCAGATGCAGAGGCAGCAACAGCAGAAGATACAGATTTTATTGATTTTATTAATTTTATTGAGACTGAACATGGATATAGAAGAGTCAGCTTCAGAAAAGTTAATTACTGTTGGTGATTTCATTATTAATCCCACAGTAAATTTAGAATATTTGTTGAAAATTTTTGATACTGCATTTTTGAGCTTCCCTCCAGCAGATTATACTAAGCCATCTTTGGCTATTGTTCCATATTCTTCCCCTATCAGTTCTAAAGTTGTCAAGCAACTAAGAGACAGTTTTGTTATTCCAGAACCTGTAGTCATCTCATCCCCTTCAGAAATTATTTCTGCCCCCAGTTTTGTTATGGATGACTCTCCAATGCCAGATCTTGATGTCTTGATCTTGGCTGACATTGAAGAAGAGAATAAGGCAGCTGTTGAAAGCACTGTCAGAGTCCGTTCTCTAGTTCCTGTTGAAGTTTCTCCTCCAGCTCCATCTAAACCTGAGAAGCCTATCATTTCTGCTGAGGCCCTGAAGGCTTTAAATGATATATATGATAATCCTCAGGGATCTGATGATGATGATGATGATAATGAGGATGAGGATTCTGATGAGGATCCAAAGAAGAAGAAAGTGTCTAAGAAGAGGAAAGCACATCCTCCTCTTGCTCCTAAATCAAATCCAACCAATGACACTCCTTACTATATCCTTCAGAAGATAACTCTATATAAAGAGATGTCAGCTTGGATGTGGTTATCTAAAAATAAACAGAAAGAAAGGAAAAGAAGCAGAAAATACTCCCCTCCTCCAACTCAGAAATATAGAAGGGACCCTCCTCCTCCTCCTCCAGCTGCTGGTGCTTCAGGAACAACTTCTCAAAGGACTACCCAATTTCAAACTTATCAAAGACATCAGGGTAGGTCTTCTTCCTCAAAAAGCAACCATAAAAGACAATATCCTTCTGGCAAGCAGCACCAGCCTCAACAACAGCAGCAACATCAACAACAAAAACAGCAAAAACTTCCTGAACATCAACAAGCTGAAAGCTCCAACAGACCTTCTTCTCCTCATGTACCCTTTGAAGATCCAGAAACAGGTACTTCAGCTAGGATGGCTAGGTTCCAAGAACTTGTTGGTCTTTCTATGATCAACAAAGTCAGAGCTGAAGGAAAGGATCCCTCAGAATATACAACAATGTCAAAATACAGGAAAGAAGAGCTTAAGAGGTTTGAGAAAGCTAACAAGTTTTCAATGTTGATGAATATATGAAATTGCACCCAGAAGCAGTAGTCCCCAGAGCCATATCTTTGAAGATTATATGGGCTGCTGATATGACCATGACCAAAGTGCAAGCTTCTGATCCAAATAGAGAGATTGTTTTTACTAAACCAGGAGAAAAGAGCAAAGAAGAAAAGCCCAAAGAGAAGAAGCAAAAGAAATGAGTTCTGAACTGGTTAATTTCTGTTATATTTATAACTTTTTTCTTATTTCTGAACAAAGCTTATATGTATATATATATCTGCTGCATGTGTTCATTTTTCTCTGCAAGATATATGTTTTTTCTGCTTCGTTTATTTTCAGTTTAGTCTGAGTCTGTAATTAGTGACTTCACCCAAATAGGGAGAGATTGTTGGATCTCTAGTTTGATTTGGCCTAGATTCACTAAGTTAGGATCTTGTGACCCATCATGTATAGCCAGGGTCATAGTTGTGTCCTATAGTCTAGGCTAAGTCCTTAGTTTCAACATCTCATGGACCAGCCATCATCAGACTGCCAGAGACTCAAGACTTAGAGATTTTCCAAAGACTCAGTAAAATGAGTTCGACGTTCGACGAACTCAGGTCGACGATTGTCCTGCTCAGCTCGACGATCTCAGAGAAAATTCTCTGAGCTGAGTTCGACGAACCTGATTCTCAAGTCGACGATCTTTGGACTCTACCTTCAGCATTCCAAGTCCAGACTTTGTTCTCTAGACTCGGGTCGACGAACTTAGTTCTCTGCTCGACGATTTCTGTATTCTCTACTTCAACTTATTAATCCAGATTTCCTAAGTCCAGAATCATCTCCAGTCGACGAATTCAAGATTCTCAGCTCGACGAACTTTGACCACTTTGGCAAAAGTTATCCAGCAGCAGTTAGTGGTCCTCAGCTCGACGAAACAAATTCTCAGGTCGACGATTTCTGGATACTTCAACACTTCACACCAGAAGTTTGTGTCGACACCAGAAGCAAGACTTGTGTCGACACCAACAACAATTATGTCGACACACAGGACTTATATCAACATACTCCAGATTTCTGTCAACACAACAACCACGTCGAGACAAGAAGTAATTGTGTCGACACCCAGGACTTGTGTCGACACATTCCCCAGAAGTTCTGTCAACAAGTTATCAGCTCGACGAACTCCATACACAGAATTGTCAAAGTTTCTAATCAATGCAGTTCTACTCTCTGCTCGACGATCTTGGAACTCAGCTCGACGAACAGAAGCCATCTGGTCGACGAACACAGCTTGGTGAAGTATGTCTGAAGGGATTGTTCAATGCATACATTAATGAGTTCCTTGAACTTCACAATTATTTATGGCATCATTGTCTGCAGATGAACTTAGCAAGATTACTTAGATCATCTTTTAGCTATGTTGATAACATAGAAAAATTACATGATTTCTTGGGATCCTGAGAAGGTGGTTGTCATGTTTCAGTTGATACCACGGCCTCTGCGAATAGTGCATGGTTTCCTGGGATTGATAGGGTACTACCAACAATCTATTCACCGCTACTGAAGAATAACCGGTCATTTGATCACCCTCCTTAAGGAGAGTGTGAGATTTACTTGGATCGCATGGGCAGATTCAATCTTCAGGTAGTTGCAGTAGGCCCTAATTGTAGCCCAAGTTCTAACCATGTCTAATTTATTCAAGCCGTTCATCATAGAGGATGATGCTTCAAGCTTGGGAAGTGGGGTTATCTTCATGCAGTAGCATTGTCTCATTATGCACTTCAATCAAACATTTTTTACACGACTCAATCTCGCTCACCCTACGAGAACGAACACATGGCTCTTGTGTTGACCATTCTGGATGGCGACCTTACCTCTAGGGGTGACATTATATCATGCAGATCAACCACCACATCATCCATAACATCTTGAGCCAGAAAAAATCCACTTTCATGCAATAGTTATAGATTGCAAAACTATTAGGCTACGACTTCAGTGGGATTCAGATCCCGAAGGTGTAGCTTGGTCGCAAGTGCTCTTTCGCGGAAAGTGGGGCCGCCTAATCTCATGGGCATTTCACGTCCCATATGGGAGGAAGCAAGCATGATCCAATAGGAGGCATTCACAGATCCATATCTTCACTCCGCAGTGACAGAAATTCAGGTTGAAGCGTCATCACATCCCTAGTTCACCTTGCGAGGTGAACGACTCTTCTACCGAGGATGACTCGTCCTATCTACTTCCGCTACATGCATTTCCAAATTTCTTGTTGAGTTCCACTCGACATTATCGGTGGTCATGTGATGCGTGTAAATCGGCAAGCGCACCAGTCGCACAAGTAATAAAGTTTGGGAATAAATCCCCGAGTGTCGGTCTCTTGAGAAATGCAATTAGCATAGAGCGGCAACAGTTCAGAAAATATTGTTATGAGGGTTATATTAAAAAAAGAGTAAAAGGGGGACTTGAGAGATTGTGGTTGTTTGATCTAATAAACTAATAAAAGTTATGCGGGTCGAAGGCACCGCTTCGCAAGGTGAGGTGAGTGTATCGGCCGCGATGCCGAACTTCGGTTGGGCGAGTGGACGGAAAGCTAATGGATGGAAGTGTTCTTGTGCGGAGTGCAATCGGGTGAGACACGGGCATGAAGTGGATGTGGAGTGGGCGAGGCGCATTCACAAACACTACTCACAAGCATAAGAAAACTACAAACATCTCATTAGATATAGAATAAAATATGTAGTTCATTACAATGTATGTCATCTCATACAACAGAGGAAGGGGAAGAGGGGTAAACCAATAGAGGGTGAAGATCCACCGCAGGTCGTGGCCGGAATAGCGAGTTGTCAATCCGCTTCCGGGCTCAGTCCGAGGAGGCTTCCGGTACCAACGAGCTGTCACCTCGAAGGCCTTTGAGTCCGTTCTCTAGGTTGTCTTCTTCACCAACTCCGGTGGAAAGCTTGGAGTTGAAGTCGTCAATGGCCGGGAGCTTCGCCGGAGAGTTTGAAAAGCTTTGAAATAGCCGGCTATGGACTCCCGATGAAGGTGGAGGTGATGGAGCAGCTGGAGAAGTAAAATGACGCTTCCCGCGCACTCCCCGATCGCAGAAAATGACGGGCCTTGACCTAAATCGCGGAGCAGACCCTTAAATACGGAGGCAGCAAAAGCACAGCGCACGATCAGTGCAGCACGACCAGTGGTCGTGCGCACTGTAGGTCGATGATCGTGCGCCATTTCCAATTAAACCTGCAACCTGGATAGAAACATCAGCATATATGCGCACGATCAGTGGCGCACGACCGGTGGTCGTGCACACTGAATCCACTGATCGTACGATTGACTAGGACAGATTTGCAGAAAGCAAGGGGTAAACGCGCACGAGCAGTGGCGCACGACCAGTGGTCGTGTGCACTACTGCCAGTGCTCGTGCGATTACCCGGGCAGAATTAGGAAAAATGAGAATGTAATGCGCACGATCGGTGGCGCACGACCAGTGGTCGTGCGCAGTAAGTCCAGTGGTCGTGCGCAGTGTTCCTGTGTCGTCGGGGTCTCCCGAGCGGTTCCGGAGCACGCACACGACCCATGCACCAACAGAAGAGGCAGATAGGCCACCAAAAGTGTACACCACATTCTCAAGACACGGCTAAAGAATAACAAAAACACAGAAACAAATAAAGCACACAGAAACGGACCTACAGTGCACTTAATCATGAAATAAGCACGTAAACAAATATAAGCAGTAATAGCTCTCAAGTGCAGTGCTAAGACGATAAAACTGGCTCAGATGAGTCCAAAAATCAGTGTAAAATTTGGACTCATCATCATGCCAGTGTCTTCCACACATGTCACTGCTTGGAGGCATCCCTATATTGGCATGACATGTTGCGCTCGGTGGAGCAACTTATTATCACCTGTTGTGTGTCAGTGAGTGATATAAAAGACAGCTTTTGTAGGAGGCACGCATTAACTCATTCCATTACCAAAGCTCATATGGGATGACAATATGACAACATCATGTATTTCATTCCCTGACTGCCCAAGTCGTAGGGCCAAGACTGCATTCTAGTAGTTAAGGACAGGTTGTCCAACTAAGAGCACTTAATTCCTTTATGGCGCCCTTTCATATCTGAGATAGTCAAAGAGGCATTCATATAGGATCGTTCGACTTCATGGGTTCTCATGATCCATCATTAGAAACAAATATTCATATTCATGAGTAATTTTTGATGGATCCTCTTCAAGCTCTACAGTGCCCATCTTTGTATAACATAGCACTCACCCACCGATGGACATACGGAGGTGTCAAACAATTGTTTGGAGACCTATTAGCTACCTTTGTTGTTTCATATCCGAGCAGCCCTGCATTGGGAATAAATGGTTGAGTTGGGTTGAGTACTCCTGCAACGCCTCTTTCCATACATCAACAAGCATTATTCTTTCAGGCGGTTTAAAATCAACTTGCTTGCACAATGATGTGACATTTTTTTATGGAATGTCAGGTGGAATCCCTCAACGCGACGAGATTCTGCACGGCAGATATACAACTTGCATCGTGCCCAATAGTGGATGGCATATCACATGAACCAGAAGTGTCATTTTATTCCGTTCGCGAATAAATCTATTTTTAAATTTAGGCCCGCAGAGGCAAGTTTTTGTGGCATAGAGAGCACACCAAAAGCTCATTGCATGCTATTATCAATCTTTCGAAGTGGAGACATCGGCGAGGTCGATAAGATTGCCCCCTACCCCAACACACAGGTGGGGGTGCGAGCATGCATATAAAAAAAAAGTAGAACCAACTCAGAGTTTTATGTATGATAACAAAGAAGATTGTGGGAGAAAATTTACCTAGTGTTCTATGTCTGTCAAATAAAGAAAGTTGTTGGAAAACATTAGCCAGAGGCCATTCCTCAAGAATTGGCCATAAAGGGTATTCCTAGCATCAAGCCAAAGGCTGTGTTGGGATATCATGGGACTCCACATTGGGGCACTAATGTTTCACAAGTTCTTGTATCGTGGAAGTAAGGCCTAGCTTGCTAGAACACGTGTTAGAAAAGCCTAAGGGCCCATCTAGGGGCCCATTTTTCTCTTTTCTCTCTCTTTGTATTAGTCTCGCATCTTGGATTGGGATTTCTCTCCTTCCTCTTTTCCTATATAAATGTATTCATACTTGTAACAATCAATTCAATAAGTATATACAAGATTTGAGGCCTCTCTTTACATGGTATCAGAGGCACCGGTCTCCTCCTTGGGTTCTCGAGGTCTGTTCGCGGTTACTCGCGGTCTCCATTTTCCTAACCGCCCAAGCTAGGTTGTCCGGCCTGTCTGTTTGGAAACCGCCTGTTCTCCCGACTGACCGCGCTGCTTTCCCTTCTCCATCTTAGCCGCAGTGTCGTGCGGCCTGTCTTTTTCTAGCCGCTGTCTCTGTAACTCTGTTTCTCTCGTGGCTTCCACGTCTCCTCCTCCTCCTCCTACCTCTTTTTTATAAACCTCTCTCACACGTGGGGTCCACCCTCTCTTGTTTCTTTCTCTGACCGCCCGGTCTCCCTTGCTATCTGCGCGGCCTTTCTCTCATGTTTCTTTCTCTTCCAGCTTGTCGCGACCTCTCTAAATTCGCTGCGGTCTCTCTCTTCTAGTCATACGTTGCGCCTCTTGCTCGTTGCGGTTTCTTATTCTTTTCTCGCCTCAATCTGCATCTAGGTCGTGGCATCTCCCCTTGTCGCTGGTGGACTCATCTTGACCGTGCGGACTCCTCTTCTAACCTCTTCACTGCTAGTCGTTGCGACCTGTCTTGTCTATAGCGGTCTCTCCTCTTTCCTTAGCCGCATCCTGGTCGCGACTTTCCTTGTCGCTGGTGGACTCACCTTGACCGTGCAGACTTCTCCTCTAACCGCTTCACCGCTAGTCGCTGCGACCTGTCTTGTCGCTAGCGGTCTCTCCTTTTCCCTTAGCCGCATCCTGGTCGCGACTTTCCTTGTCGCTGGTGTGTCCGTCGAGACCGTGCGATTATTTCCTCTGCCGACTTCTCTCTCTTCGGCCTCTTCTCCTTCTAGCCGCTCGGCTTCTCTTGCTAGCCGCCCGGCCTTCTCTGCAAAGTCGCCCGACTTCTCTTGCTAGCCGCCCGGTCCAATCCTTGCTAGCCGCCAGGCCGTCTCTGTCAAGCCGCCCGGCCTCTCTTGCTAACCGTTCGGCTTCTCTTGCTAGAAGCCCGGCCTCTTCTGCTGGCCGCATGGCTTCTGATGCATCTGCTGCTACTTCTGCTCCGCCAGCCCGTGCGGCTGCTACGGCTTCCGAACTCCGTGATGAGCTACGGATTACTACCATTTCTCTGATTAGGAAACGAAATTTCGTTGAATGGGTTCACTCTATTCGTCGTGTTCTGCAGACAAAGGGTCTTCTTCACCACTTGACCCGAGCTACCCCCGATGCTCCCTCCGATGACTGACTTCGCGATGATGGTCGGGTCCAGTCCTGACTCCTCAACTCTATGGACACCGAGCCCTACCGGATGGCCATGTATCATGACACGGCCAAGGTCATGTGGGAGGAGCTCCACTCTTTTTACTCTGGGCACAACAGTCTTCAGCACTTATATGATATTCTCTCCGACCTTCAGAACTTTGCTTCTGGTGCTCCCGGCGATATGATCTCTTTCGTTGCCTAGGCAAAGACCTTGGTCGAGGCTTGGATTCAGCATCAGCCTCCAACTACTGATCTAGCTACTCAACGGGCCCAGAAAGAGGCTGTCACCATCGTGATGATGATGTCTCGTGTTCCGCTCCACCTTCATAGTGTTCGGGCCCAGTCCTTTCTTCCACAATGACTCATTCATTGTCTGGTGTCTGCTTAATGCTGCTTAGAGTTACGCCTCCTACTGAGGCTCATCCCGGATTTGCACCGGCTCTTCTTCAACAGCCTCTCCTTCCGACCCCCCTCCTGCTCGTGGATCATCCACTCGAGGGGGCCGACCTCCGTCTCGGGGACGAGGACGTGGTGGTCGTTCGTCTATGAAATGCACATATTGTGGCCAGGGTGGTCATCTTGAGGCTACTTGTTACAGCAAGCATGGGTTCCCTCCCCACCTTGATGCTACTTGCTCTGCTGCTCCTGCTCCCACTGGGGCTCCTGCCCAGGATCCGGCGTCCACTACCCGCCAAGATAGCGATGAGCTCCGCACCTAACTCCACCAGCTACAGGGTGCCCTCGGCCGCTCCTCCGGGCTCCGACTCAGTTGCGTCTTTCTCTGCAGAAGGTATAACTTGTCTCTCTCATAGCCCCCACTGGATCGTTGATTCTGGCACTACTCACCATATTACCTCCAAGAAGCCCTCCCAGTATCTCCAGACGGCTCATCCTCCGTGTATCATTGTGGCCAATGGTGACACCCTACCGGTCTCTGGCGGTGCTGCTCTCTAGCTTACCCCGACCCTTTCCCTTTCCTCGGTTCGTCACGTTCTGAGGTCTCCTTTCAATTTACTTTTTTTAGTCGCCCGACGCACGACCTTGATTGTTGCATAACATTTTCTCCTTCTTCTTTTCTTATGCAGGATCGCTGCACCCGGAGTATCATTAGTAAGGGGCAGCTGTTGAATGAGCTCTACATCTTGGATATCCCACCCACTCTTCTCTCCGCCGTCTCCAGTGTCGATTGGCATCGCCGCCTTGGGCATGCTCCCCTTTCGATTCTCAAACGGGCTCTTCCTGATATTCCTTTACGGGAGTTCTCTTGTGAATCTTGTATCTACGACAAATAGCATCGTTCTTCCTTTCCTCCTGCCTGTACCAGTAGTACTCATTTATTTTTAGTTCATTCTGATGTATGTGGCCCTTATAAAGTCCCTAGTATCTTTGAATTTCGCTATTTTGTCACATTTATTGATGATTACTCGCGTACTGCGTGGCTATATTTACTGCATGATCGTACTGAACTTACATCTGTGTTTTGTGCTTTTTAACTGAGATGCGTACGCAGTTCGCCACCCCGCTCAAAATCTTCTGCACTGGTAATGCTCGCGAGTATACGGGCCGCACCTTCTCCAATCTCTGCACTGAATTTGGCGTCATCCATCAAACTTCATGTGTGTATACTCCTCAGCAAAATGGGGTGGCCGAATGGAAGAATCGACATCTTCTCGATGTTGCTCGGTCCCTCATGTTTCAAATGCAGGTTCCGATCAAATATTGGAATTTTGCCGTCTCCACAGCCTGTCATCTCATCAACCGCCTACCCCCGTCTGTTCTTGACTTTGCCTCATCTATCTAACTCCTCTATCCTTCCACGAAACCCACCTCTCTCACCCCGCGAGTCTTCGGGTGTGTTTGTTATGTTCATCTTCTTGGCCCCCCCTTCCGACAAACTTGCTCCTCGGGCGGCAAAATATATGTTTGTTGGCTACTTCCGTACTCAAAAGGGGTATGTTTGCTACTCTCCTTCTAATGACAAGCTAGTCGTCTCGGCAGATGTCACCTTCTGCGAATACCAGCCCTTCCACTTGTCATCCCCACCCCGTCTTCCTCTCCTCCTCTTCCCCGGCCTGTCGTACCTATCACGCCCTCATCTCTGCCATCTCCTTCCACCTCTCCCCCTGCCCCCCCTCGGGTTCCTCTGCCCCTTATCCGTGTCTACACTCGTCGTCGCTCCAAGGATGATTCCATGCACCAGCTCCCTGCTCCCAGCGACACCCCGGCAACGGCAGATCCAGCTCCTGCCTTTACAGCTCATCGTTTGGCCAACTACGTTTCTCTCCATCGGCTGACTCCACCTCTCTACGCTTTTGTCACCTGTCTTTCCTCCATTTCTATTCCTAACATTGTGCAGGAGGCGCTTCAACACCCGGGGAGGCGGGCGGCTATGGACGATGAAATGCGGGCTCTCTGGGCTAACCGGACTTGGGATCTGGTTCCTCTTCCTGCAGACCAACAACGTGTTAGCTGCAACTGGGTCTTAGTTGTTAAACATGCAGCGGATGACACCATTGAGCGTCTAAAGGCCCGACTCGTGGCTCGGGGTTTTACTCAGCAACATGGCCCTGATTATGAGGAAACCTCTCCGGTGGACAAATTGAACACGGTCCGCATTCTTCTCTCTTTGGTTGTCCATCGTCATTGGCCTCTTGATACAGGACGACGCGTAGGGTTTACGCGTCTGTCGGCTTTTTTTCTAGAAACCCTAAATGTATGCAATGATTATATTAATTTTGCTAAAATTTAGAGCGGAATTTGCACAAACTTTAAGAAATGAGGCAACTATTTTTTTATAAAGCATAAAATTGCTATTTTGTTTTAAAATGATTTTCTTAAATAAAATCGTTCAATTTAAATCCGGGAAGGAAGCTCGCAACTTCGTTCTGTTCACTTTGTCGCAGCAAAACGGAAATCGTGAACTCAAAATACGTTTCCGTTTGAAGTTCTGGACATAGCGTTCGCTGACAAAATTCGGCAAAAACCCAGCAATGAGTCTAAAACTCCTAAGAGAAAATGTAGACACACGCAAACAGGGGATAGAAGCAAATTACCCACGGAAAGAGCCGTCTTTCCGTATCCGAAGTCG
Source organism: Platanthera guangdongensis (assembly GCA_039583875.1). Classification (NCBI taxonomy): domain Eukaryota; kingdom Viridiplantae; phylum Streptophyta; class Magnoliopsida; order Asparagales; family Orchidaceae; genus Platanthera; species Platanthera guangdongensis. Next base: position 157,118,810 of record CM077154.1, read on the forward strand.
ATGGCGATCACGCGAGGAGTTCCTCGTCACCTTCGAACTCCGCTCCGAGGTCGGCCGCTATCGCATACGGGCACCAAGGAATTAAGCGCTCACTCACACGAGGTGGTTCCACGGAATCACTTAACAAAGCAAGGAGGCCACAAACTAACAACCTAATTTCACTCGCTCTCACACTAGAGGCTCCACGAAATCTCTATCACTTGCGGTGGATCCACGAAGTTTCAAACGCTCAAGTGGATCACGATTCCCGCATTGGAATCAAAATCCCAATTTTCTTAACTTAAATGCTAAATCACTGTTCATCTTTCCCTAAATTCCCAAACTGGAATTCTACAACCCAGCAATAGTAAAGCTTTCATCAAACTTCCTGTAACACTCTCAACCCGGAGGCAACAAAGCGCTCTAATCCTAATCAAAATAAACGGAAGCATACAACCAGCAAGCTCACAAGTTCACTAGCACTGAAACACTAAATAACACTATATTTTATCTTCCAAACGGGAACAATACAACCAACAACTAACTCTGATAACAATAGCTAATCTCACTATTCATTTTCCTACCATTGGAGGGCAAGCACACAGCAAATCAATTTTTCTCTCAAAATACAAATCACCAAATTTCATCACTCCAAAAAACGAAAATACAAAACATGTCCCCTTTTATAGGGTTACAACAGTGAAGAAGAACAAAGGTACCGGCCATGGCGGTAGACACGTGGCGCTGAACCGCCGAGGAGTGGGGGTGTCGTGCTCTGCGGTTATGGCCGACGTGGTGGCTAACGGCGTCGAGGAGCGACAAGGGCGAGTAGTCGAGCTTGAATCCCGCATGGCTTGGGGCCGGAAATGACGGGGTTGACGCTCTGGATCGGGGTTTGGGAGGAAGACCTGAACCGGGAAGATGAATAGGGCATCGGGCCTCCTGAACGGGGGAAAAGAACCCTGGCCGGCCACTTTACAGGACTTACATATATATATATATATATAAATTATGTATTGTATATATATATATATATATATATATATATATATATATATATATATGTTGTTTTGTTTTTTTTAATATGAATTTTATATATATATATATATATAAATATATACTTATATGTTTTATATATATTTATATATATATTCCACTCATAAATACAACAAATGTAACAAATAAATTACACAAATAACACATGCAAACTTTAAGGTCGATACAGATCCCGTTGGGTGCGGCGTCGGACATTTTTTCGTCGACCTGACCTAGGTTGGTCTCCACCAACTCTCCCCCTCTCGAAATCACTCACCTCTTGTGAGTGCTCCGAGCGGCGGTGCTATAGAAGATCCGCATCCATACACTGTAACTCCTCAGCCAACACCCAACTGGTCCCGGTCTCTGGTCTGTCGTGCCAACGAACCAAATATCTCTGAAAACCACCATCAGTAGTGGTCACTGTCTCGTCATCTAATATCTGCTCGGGAACCGGAATAAAATAATCTCCTGGTGTCTATGCTCAACCTAAAACTGGTAGTGAAAATAGAAGGAACTACAATGAAAGTGTCAGTAGCGAAATGAATGCTGGTATGTCCTGAATGTGCCTCCTTACTCTCACTCACCAACCCAGAAGAATCAATTGGAGGAGAAGACAATGAAAAATCTACAGACTCATGCGGGTAATCGTGAAATAAAGTCAGATCAGCTACGTTAAAAACAGGATTTGCTCCCCAAACGGAAGGCATTTCAAGTTCATACGCATTCTACCCAATCCGATTTACTACTCGAAAGGGTCCAGTTCTACGGTAGCTAACTTCTTTACGGCACCAGAAGGTAACCGTTCCGGATCTAGCCGAACCATAACCAAGTCATCCATTTTAAAATTAGTAGCTCTTTTATGCACTTTCAAATTGAGTTGCATAAAAATCATAAATACTATGCACTTTTCCGCTCAAAATATATTTTTATGCAAATCATGCAAATGCAAAAAATGAACTACTAATACGACTAAGACCACAAACCAATAGTTTCAGATACCAAGAGCAACTCCTGAAAGAGGGACATGATCAGGAGGCTCAGAGGGTGGATCATAAAAGAATTCATCGCGGGGGCGATGATCACTCAAGTGCAAATCAGAGACAACAGTGACCAAATGTGTCAACATGGTGTGTGAATTGTCTCTGTAAGTATGCGTGACATGATATATCATCAACGAATCAGTGAGTGCACCCTCAAACTCGACTGTGGCACTAAAGATGGATACATCTCAAATGTGCGGTGAACCCATAAGTTTTTTATTTGGGGGTTCACCAGGAGGGGTATAATAAAATTCGTCGCAGATGTGACGCGTGCAAACGTAAGCCCCAACAACAGATGGAGTGCTCTCAGATAAAAGTGCGCGAAGTGTGACAACCGTACTACATGTGCTAAGGGAAAGTAAGGCATCAGGAGGCTCACCAGGTGGGACATATGAAAACTCATCGGGGAGACGGTGATCAACAGGTGGTACGTCACATAACTCATCTAGAGTGCGAGTCACCAGATGGCTATGCCCAAGCACTATCAACATCACGTGAGACAATGGAGCAGGTATCCATGTCTTAAAATTCGCGAGTACACTATTCAGATAAAACTCATCCACACAATGACGAGGTGGCTCATCTGGAGGCTCAATAGGAGGGTCGTCAAATGACTCATCAGTCGAGTGATGGTCCTCCAGGAATGAACCATCAGAAGGGGTCGTATTCCGAGATAGGGCAGGGGTGACTACCTCGAGATCACTACTAAACTCTCGGCTCCCGATCGTAATGTCACTCGGTGCACCATCAGGTGTGGTGATGTGACTCGATGCGTCATCAGGTGTGGTGATATGACTCGGTGCGCCACTAGGTGAAGTGTGCAAGGAATCTACACTCAAAATAGAGCTAGTAGAGATCGAATCAAGGACGGGTTCACTAAGTGGAGCCGACTCACATGGGGGTTGACTCCACACATCCTGTACCAGGATATCAGAAAGAGTGGGTGATACCTCTCTGGTGTGGGTAATGGCATGCTCTTGCTGACCCTTAACGTCTATCATCATGTTCGTCATCGGATCACTAGGAGGATCACTCGGTGTGATGTACTCTTGACGATAGTGACCTCTATAGGATTTGCGAGTGTAGTCGTGACGATCGCCCATATCATAATCAGGTCGTGCTCGTGGATAGTCATGAGTTCTACGAACATGTGGTGGTGGTCGCGCATGTACAGACTCAGGTTCCTCATATAAAGGAGACGTGTAGTATCGATAACTAGAGGTATGCTGAACTCTATCCTCATAATATGGTGTCGAATGACCACTGGGATCCACTCGAGCACGAGGATAATAACGACGATAGTCATCGTACTGATCGTCCCTAACATAATGAGATCGTATTGGTGGGTCAATACGTTCTCTGGAAGTGGTATACGGTGATCGAGTATAGTCATCGAAGTATCGCACCGATCTCTGTGATGATGTACTATGTGAGTGGGTGTAAGTGAAGTCGTGATCCTCAAATAAAGGATTTCTCTTAAAGGTAGACCTTTCTACATAGTGACTTGGAACATCACAATGTGCACGGACTGAATGCTCATCTCGAATTTGAGGCGGCATTGACGCTCGAGGTGGTATTTCTAATCTACTCACTCTACCTCTAAGGTGTGCTAACCTTTCACGCATCTGACAGGTACTCTCAGTTAATACCGTCATTTGGTGGGCGAAAGGTAAAAACCATTGGGGTGGTTCTTCCCCTTCGTTCCCATGACTCGACTGACCGCGTTCAACACGATGCATCATATCTCTATGCAGATACATGCTAACAAAAAAATAAATGCAATGATGATGCTTAAAAAAAATCTCTTTTTTTATGAAAAAAATTTAAAATGATATCCGGGTTCCTATTCTACGCAGGGCGCATCCCAAAACTTAGAAAAATTTCGGAACCTGGCTCTGATACCAATTTGATGCAGGACGACGCGTAGGGTTTACGCGTCTGTCGGCTTTTTTTCTAGGAACTCTAAATGTATACAATGATTATATTAATTTTGCTAAAATTTAGAGCGGAATTTGCACAGACTTTAAGAAATGAGGCAACTATATTTTTATAAAGCATAAAATTGCTATTTTGTTTTAAAATGATTTTCTTATATAAAATCGTTCAATTTAAATCCGGGAAGGAAGCTCGCAACTTCGTTTCGTTCCCTTTGTCGCATCAAAACGGAAATCGTGAACTCCAAATACGTTTCCGTTTGGAGTTCTCGACGTAGCGTTCGCTGACAAAATTCGGCGAAAACCCAGCAATGAGTCTAAAACTCCTAAGAGAAAATGTAGACACACGCAAAGAAGGGATAGAAGCAAATTACCCACGGAAAGAGCCGTCTTTCCGTATCCGAAGTCGATAGCGATCACGCGAGGAGTTCCTCGTTACCTTTGAACTCCGCTCCGAGGTCGGCCGCTATCGCATACGGGCACCAAGGAATTAAGCGCTTACTCACACGAGGTGGTTACACGAAATCACTCAACAAAGCAAGTAGGTCACAAACTAACAACCTAATTTCACTCGCTCTCACACTAGAGGCTCCACGAAATCTCTATCACTTGCGGTGGATCCACGAAGTTTCTAACGCTCAAGTGGATCATGATTCCCGCATTGGAATCAAAATCCCAATTTTCTTAACTTAAATGCTAAATCACTGTTCATCTTTCCCTAAATTCCCAAACAGGAATTCTACAACCCAGCAATAGGAAAGCTTTCATCAAACTTCCTGTAACACTCTCAACCCGGAGGCAACAAAGCGCTCTAATCCTAATCAAAATAAACGGAAGAATACAACCAGCAAGCTCACAAGTTCACTAGCACTGAAACACTAAATAACACTGTATTTTATCTTCCCAACGGGAACAATACAACCAACAACTAACTCCGATAACAATAGCTAATCTCACTATTCATTTTCCTACCATTGGAGGGCAAGCACACAGCAAATCAGTTTTTCTCTCAAAATATTCATCAATCACCAAATTTCATCACTCCAAAAAACGAAAATACAAAACATGTCCCCTTTTATAGGGTTACAACAGTGAAGAAGAACAAAGGTACCGGCCATGGCGGTAGATACGTGGCGCTGAACCGCCGAGGAGTGGGGGCGTCGTGCTCTGCGGTTGTGGCCGACTTGGTGGCTAACGGCGTCGAGGAGCGGCAAGGGCGAGTGGTCGAGCTTGAATCCTGCATGGCTTGGGGCCGGAAATGACGGAGTTGACACTCTGGATCGGGGTTTGGGAGGAAGACCTGAACCGGGAAGATGAATAGGGCATCGGGCCTCCTGAATGGGGGAAAAGAACACTGGCCGGCCACCTTACAGGACTTATATATATATATATATATATATATATATATATATATATATATATATATATATATTATGTATTGTATATATATATATATATATATATATGTATTGTATATATATATATATATGTTGTTTTGTTTTTTTTAATCTGAATTTTATATATATATATATATATACTTATATGTTTTATATATATTTATATATATATTCCACTCATAAATACAACAAATGTAACAAATAAATTACACAAATAACACATGCAAACTTTAAGGTAGATAGAGATCCCGTTGGGTGCGGCGTCGGGTATTTTTTCGTCGACCTGACCTAGGTTGGTCTCCACCACCTCTTTATCAGCTGGATGTTAAGAACGCCTTCCTCGACGGCGATCTGCAGGAGACTGTTTATATGCACCAACCTCCCGGGTTTGAGACCACGGGGGAGTCTCTGGTTTGTCATCTTCGGAAATCGATTTATGGTCTCAAAACGTCCCCGCGCGCTTGGTTCGAAAAATTCAGCAAGGTTGTCTGTGATATTGGCTTCATTCGGAGCTCGGCTGACTTTTTTCTCTTCACCCGACATTGGTCAACCAGAACTGTGATCTTACTTGTCTATGTTGGCGATATCCTCATTACTGGCGACGATACTACAGGGATACAACATACCAAGCAACAGTTGAACTCCGTCTTTCAGACCAAAGATCTTGGTAACCTTCGGTATTTTCTTGGGCTTGAGGTTGCACGATGACCTAATGGTCTTGTGTTATCCCAAAGGAAGTATTGTATGGACCTCCTTCATGATGTCGGCTATTCTGGATGCAAACCTGTGGATGCTCCTATGGACGCTAATCACAAGCTCTCGGCCCACAGCTCTGACTCCGATAAGCTGCTTACAAATCCGGAATACTATAGACGCTTGGTTGGGAAGCTGATCTATCTTACGGTTACTCGACCAGACATCTCTTTTGTCGTGGGAGTTGTGAGTCGTTTTATGCATGCACTTCGGACATCTCATCTTCAAGTTGTCGAGCGCATTCTTCGATATCTTATGAATGCTCCAGGACAAGGGCTTGTGTACAAGCCATCCACATCCTATCTCTTGTCGCGTACTCTGACGCTGACTATGCAGGATCCATTAATGATAGGCGTTACACAACTGGTTTCTGTACCTACTTCAGTGGACATCTCATAACCTGGCGTAGCAAGAAACAGACTGTGGTTGCTCGCTCTTCTGCTGAAGCCGAGTACCGGGCTATGGCTGCTGTTGTTTCCGAGTTAACTTGGCTTGAGAGCCTTCTTGAAGACTTGGGTGTTCGTCTCTCATCACCGGCAACTCTATTTTGTGATAGTCAAGCAGCAATACATATTGCCAAGAATCTGGTCTTTCACAAATGCACAAAGCATATTGAAGTTGACTGTCACTTTATTCAAGAAAAAGTACAGTCAAAGAAAATAGATTTGGAACATGTCCCTGCTACAAACCAAGTTGCTGACATCCTGACTAAAGCTCTCTTCCGGCCGCTATACTACCAGTTTTTATCCAAGCTTGGTGCCTACGACTTGTACGATCCAGCATGCGAGGGAGTGTTAGAAAAGCCTAAGGGCCCATCTAGGGGCCCATTTTTCTCTTTTCTCTCTCTTTGTATTAGTCCCACATCTTGGATTGGGATTTTTCTCCTTCATCTTTTCCTATATAAATGTATTCATACTTGTAACAATCAATTCAATAAGTATATACAAGATGCTTCTCTTTACAACATGGATAGACCATGAGGATTTTTGACAACAGTTTCCAACTACTTTCTTGAGGACGAGGCAAATTCTCTATACAACAATATTGTTATGGAGGAATCAACCACATTGATCACTGAAAAGGAGCCACGACAAGACATGTGTAATGTCACGGGCAATTGGTGTGTTTATGAAAGGCTCGCAAAATGGTGAAATGAGAAGGATCAATTATTTTGAGTGTGCCTTTATTATTGTTGATGTTATTTTCTGATTTTGATTCTATATTTTTAAGACTTGCAAACAATTGAAAAAAAATACACATCAACATTAACATCATTAGTTTTTCCTTATCCCAACTATGAGGCATTGGCTTTTGTCCAACGGATGTTAATTATTTATTCGCAGATCATTTGAACAACTTTTTCATCCCTTCTCGTTCTAAATTCTTCAACCATAATTTTTTTCTACTTGTTGGTGCAGTTTCTACAATTAACGGTGCTTGTCCAAACCACCTAACCATATAGTGGAAATTACATTATATTAAAATATTCTTTCAATATAAAAAATACTAGACTTGTTTTTCATAATTTCACCACATTCCATCTTAAGCCTCTCTTTGATGTCACACTGAACCTAGATATTAATGATACTAATAGAAGATCTATGTGGGAACTTGCCCGTAGAAAACTATACACAAGGATAGACAATTACAAATGCAAGATCCATTTAACACTAGATTAATTTCAAGGATCTAGGGTCTAATTTCAACATGGTGCAATAATGTATTAAAAATTTACACAAAACAATTGAAAGCCAAATGTCTTACCCACAAAGAGTACAGCAGACTCCTGTTTGGCCATTGAAGCACCACATGTCCTCTCCTTTTGAAACTGCAAAGTCTGACGAAGTACCGAATTCTCCACCATGTAGCACCGAAGGAGGTTGTCAAGGCGGCGGCACTCTGACTCCAAGTACTTGCTTTTCATCTCAAGATCCTTTGTATACATCTTCTTCCTCTCCCTAGACTTTATAGCTGATTCTCTATTTCTCATTTTCCTGAGAATTGCATGTAATGGACAATAAATTTGGTTAACAAAAAGACAAGAATAAAAGAATATCGTAACTGATATAAGGAACTTTACAACAGCATGTGCATTGACTGCATTCCTACTCCTTTCATATAAAATTATGAAATAAACTGGTATTTTGGGAGAGTTATACAGTGTTGAATGCGAGCATATCAGTCTCAATTCCCATTTGTTAAGGCTTCATTTGGTTCGGCGGTGGCGGGTCGATCCGGCGGGTGAAAATGGAGTGTTTGAATCGGAGGGGGGAAGTGGCTGCTCCAAACGGAGCTTTTTGGGGAGTTTCTCAAGGCGGGTGGGTGGAAACGGAGCAAACGCCGCCGGAGGTTCATTTGTTTACCCTCCTTTCGGCGGCGTTTGCCCAAAACAGAGCAGCGAAACGCCCAAACAAATAGAGCCTAAGTCAAGTAAAAAAGTTAGTGATTTGGTGCCTACTCTGAGGTAACTTTGCGGCAAGCCTATTTAACTTGAAGAATATTTTTCTTTTAATTCACGATGCGATATTTCAATATATGACATATTACATGTAACATCCAAGATTTTGACGTCGCGTTTAAAATTAATTTCAGGATCTGATCGCCAGCTTATTGATCGAGCCGGCGGAGTATGAAGGTAACATTCATCTCATATGATCCTCCTGCGTAGTGGTGTATTAGCATATAATATTAATAGTTAAACTATATAACTAGAATAAGATATTTATATAAAAAGGGATTTTCCTCCCTCTCAAATAACCTGTTCACGGTTATTGAACCGCTCCCTATTAGTCGCGCCCCTCTACCCCGATAACCCTCCATCGTCAAAACCCGCACTCCCTCTTACCGCGAAAACGAAACTGCGATCCGCAGCGCCTCTTTCGTCGCTCGTAACCGCTCGCGGGAAACGCCAGAGCACCGGGCGCCCTGATCGACTCCTCCCCCTCTGCCGGATTCAAGTGCCGACCTCTCCTCCTCCCTCTGCAGCCCTAGTCGGCCCTCTCCTTCTTCCCTAGTGTTGTTGGAGTTGCAGATTCAACCCTAACCGGGGGAAAATGTTTCTGAAAACCCTGTTTTGGTTCTGGTGAGTTCCTTGGTATTTTCATTTTCTAGCAGAAATCATTTTAGCTGGAGCCGATTTTGATTATCTCTTTGTTTCCTCTTTCCCTAATTTGGGAATCGAAGAACTCAATCTTCTTCAGTCAGAAATCGGCCATTTAATTTGAGGACTAACCACTGTTACATCGAGGTAATGCCTTCATTTAAGTCTTTTCCTTCATATTTAGTCATTTGGCATTATTTGGAGTAAATTTCACCGAAATCCTAAAGGGGGAAAACGATTAAGTTTAGGTTTCCGTTTGAATTTCAGAATTTTGGTGATTGTTGGAGCAAAGATTTGTAGAAATCCTGATCTTTTAGGAAGGAGCACCATGTCACCCTGTCGCGTGTACGAGCGTCGAAACGCCGTTGTAAGAAAATCGACTCTTTTTATTTGAGCATTTCAGATCACTTAAATTCATGTTTAATTATGTCAATGTACGTATAGAGAAACTCCAAGTTACTATATTCAGAACCAAGTCAGCAGGGTAGGTAAACACTTAGGTTAAATTAGACGATTCAGTGTCATGAAAATCCTAAACAAAGTGTACTTAACTAGAGCGCTACCCCGCATCCAATTCACCAAGCTCTAGTATAAATTCATTTTTAAAAAAACATAGTAGCGAGGAAGGTTCACCCTCGTGTTTCAGGTGGATGCACACCACCGTGTTCTCAGGGTGATGCAACCTGCGTCGCGTCGTTATTATTATTAGTACCGCACGTATTCTCTTATTTTTGTAGCGCACGCTTTCGCGCATTGTTGGGTTGTTTTGTAGCGTAGAGTTGTATTGCGCGTGTTATTAGCGCTTGTGTTGTTTTGTATCGTGCATGTTGTTCGCGCAATTTTGATTTGCTCGTTGGTGTGACCGGCCAACGTGACCCTAAATGCATAGGTCGGGTATTTTAAGAGATATGATTAATAGGGGCAAGCTCTAAGTAATTATTATTCCTCTAAACATGTAAGCATAAAAATTACTAGTGTTCGCAATGCGAGGAGATGAGAGGTATACCACGGGGAAGAGAGACGGAGTCTTCCAAATCCCCGCAAGATGTAAGAGGCAGCGGTAGGAGGTTGCAGGGCTCGGGATGGCCTGGAATCGGGCTTATGACGGCAGCAAAATATTCAGAACAGTGTCGCAGCTGACTGGAAACAAGGGGAGGCTGGCCGTAAGCGTTGAAGTCGCGGGAGAAATCTCTGACCGAAGGAGGAGGGGGCAAGAGGGGTCGTCGGAGCTTAGGTATGCTCAGACGAGGTCGCCGGCGGCTGGGGGTGGCTCCACAAGCGGCGGCATCCACGAAGACAGACGTTGGAATGGCGCGGGTTGTCGGAAGTTGCCGTCGGGAATGGGGAAAGCAACAAAACTGGTCGGCCCTGGAAGGACCACCAAAGGGAGGCGCCGGAACTGGACGGGACGGGAAAAAGGAAGCAACGTCGATGTCGGGCCTTCCGTCGAGCAAGCGGGGGGGTTATCGCAGGAGCTAGGCGGCGCTGGAGGGGAAACCGATGAAATCAAAAAAAGATTCGTCAGTTTCTATTTCCAGCTCCCTAGTGAAAGGGGAAATGCTTGGTTTTTATATGGGGATTTAGGCTTTGGATTGGCTAATGGCAGCCACTCAAATAACATAGAAATTTGATTTCTTTTAGGAGTAATGACTATGTGAATGGAAAATTCGAAGGCGGTGCTGGCTGCGGCGTAGAAAAATTATAATAAAATAGTTAACTAAAATTTGCTTGCCCTAATTAACCTACCTCCTAAAATACCCGACCTATGCATTTAGGGTCACGTTGGCCGGTCACACCAACGAGCAAATCAAAATTGCGCGAACAACATGCGCGATACAAAACAACACAAGCGCAAATAACACGCGCAATACAACTCTACGCTACAAAACAACCCAACAATGCGCGAAAGCGTGCGCTACAAAAAATAAGAAAATACGTGCGGTACTAATAATAATAACAACGCGATGCAGGTTGCATCAATTCTCCCGGGGTTGAAAGAGCTCGACCCCGACGAGACTCGATGTAACCTGCTAGAAGAAAGTCCAAGCGCACGCTTTCGACGCAGGTATGCTCAGGAGAGGTCGCCGACGGCTGGGGGTGGCTCCACAGGCGGCGGCGTCAACGAAGACAGGCGTTGGAATGGCGCGGGTTGTCGGAAGTTGCCGTCGGGAACGGGGAAAGCAGCAAAACTGGTCGGCCCTGGAAGGACCACCAAAGGGAGGCGTCGGAACTGGACGGGACGGGAAAAAGGAAGCAACGTCGATGTTGGGCCTTCCGTCGAGCAGGCAGGGGGGTTATCGCAGGAGCTAGGCGGCGCTGGAGGGGAAACCGACGAAATCAAAAAATGATTCGTCAGTTTCTATTTCCAGCCCCCTAGTGAAAGGGGAAATGCTTGGTTTTTATAGGGGGATTTAGGGTTTGGATTGACTAATGGCAGCCACTCAAATTGTTAGAAAGTGAATGAGGGAGGAAAAAAAACTCATTTATTCCTTATAGCATGGGGTATATATAGCCCTCTCATACAATATTAATATTGTTACAAAGTAACACATGATAACAAATAATTCAACACCCCCCCTCAAGTTGGGCGTGTGATGTCAGTCATGTCAAACTTGCCGATAAGATGAGTAAACATATTGACGCTCAAACCCTTCGTGAGAACGTCAGCCAACTGTTGATTGGACGGTACGAATGGGGTAACTACCATCCCCCTATCAATATTCTCCTTGATGAAATGTTTGTCTATCTCAATCTGCTTAGTGCGATCATGCTATACTGGATTGTGAGCGATAGAGATAGCCTCTTTGTTATCGCAATACAACCTGACCGGCTCACTTCTCTTTAACCCAAGTTCCCCCAGGATGGTTGAGATCCATACACCTTCACAGATGCCATGAGTCATCGCCCTAAACTCAGCTTCAGCACTCGATCTAGCAACAACATGTTGCTTCTTGCTTCTCCAGCTAACCAAATTTCCCCCGACCATGGAACAATATCCAGATGTGGACCGTCTATCTGATGGCGATCCAGCCCAGTCTGCATCCGTATAGACTTCAATAGTCAATTCTTCATTTGGGAAAAATAGAATGTCTTTCCCTGGTGAGGATTTGAGGTATCGGAGGATACGATGTGGAGCGTCAACATGCCGGGTCTTTGGAGAGTGCATGAACTGACTGAGGACTCCCACAGCATAAGAAATATCAGGTCGGGTGTGCGATAAATATATCAATTTCCCAACAAGCTTTTGGAAACCCATGATATCGCCAACCGGCTCGCCATCATCCCTGCCTAGCTTATGGTTTGCCTCAATTGGGGTATCGGCTGGTCGACAACCACTCATCCCGGTAGTATCAAGGAGGTCGAGTGTATATTTCCTTTGAGATAAGAAAATGTCGTGCTTTGACCTCGCAACTTCAATACCAAGGAAGTATTTGAGGTTCCCCAAATCTTTCACATCGAATTCTTTAGGTAATTTTCCCTTAAGGGCTTGAATCTCCACATTGTCATCTCCAATGATTATAATGTCGTCCATATAAACTATCAGGACGGCCAACTTCCCTTCGCTGATTCTAAAGAACAGAGTGTGGTCGGCATTGCTCTGGGTGTACCCGAACCCACACATGGCTTTGGGGAATCTTCCAAACCATGCTCTGGCTGATTGTTTCAGCCCATATAGTGGCCTCCTCAACTTACACACTTTCCCTGTGGATCCACGTGGGGCGAGCCCCGGAGGAAGGGTCATGTACACCTCTTCTTCTAGATCGCCATGAAGGTAGGCATTCTTCACGTCTAATTGGCAAAGTTTCCACCCTTTGCAAGCAGCACAGGACATTAGGATCCTGATCGAATTCATCTTGGCCACAGGAGCAAAAGTCTCCTGATAATCAATGCCCTCCGTCTGAGAGTAGTCTCTCGCCACCAGTCTTGCCTTGTATCGTTCCACCACCCCCGAGGGGTTCTGTTTGACCGCAAACACCCATTTGCATTCGACCACCTTCTTTCCAGGAGGTAATTGAACCAGATCCCATGTGTTGTTCTTCTCCAGGGCATTCATTTCTTCGATCATGGCTAATTTCCACCGGTCGTCGGAAATAGCTGTCTGCCACGAAGTTGGGATAGAAACAGAAGACAAGGAAGCAACAAAAACTCCATGGGAGGCCGTTAGAGAAGAGTAAGATACGAATTGAGATAGAGGATGCCGAGTAGAAGTACCTTTCGCAGGGATGATGGATCCTGACGACGGATCCGGTGGGTGGTCGGATATCCAGATGGCGGGCCGCGTGTTCGAACCCTTGGGGCGACGAGAGTACACCTGTAAAGGTTTAGGGACCTGAGGCTCTACAGGTGGGGCACACGGAGTAGTTGGATTAGCGGGAGCTGGCAAAGGGAGGTGATATGCCGGAGGTATAAGAAGAGGGACGATGTCAAGCGACGATAGGGGACTCACTTCCGATGTAGTAGGAGACCCCCCCTGAAGTGGGGACCCGTAATAGCTCTCAGATTCACGGAAAGTGACATCCATGGTGATGAAGACCTTTTTACTGATAGGGTCATAACATTTATACCCTTTCTGAGTAGGAGAATATCCGACGAACACACATTTGTGTGCCCGAGCATCAAGTTTCGAGCGGTGGTAGATGTGGACAAAGCAAACACATCCAAATACACGCGGGTGAAGCGTCGTAGGTGGTACGCCAAGCATGGTGAGAGGAGTTTTGAAATCCAGGACACGGGAAGGCATACGGTTGATAAGATACGCCGCGGTGAGCACAACATCACCCCAATAGTACTTGGGGAGATGCATGTGAAGGAGAAGACACCGGGCAACGTCCAAGAGGTGGCGATTTTTTCGTTCAGCCACCCCATTTTGAGCAGGGGAATAGACACAGGATGTTTGATGGATAATCTCGTGATCAGCCAAGTATTGCTCGAAAGCAGAATCCATGAAATCCCAACCATTATCGGTGCGGAGAATTTTAATAGGGGTTGCGAATTGTGTGGAGACCATTCTATGAAAACGGCGGAACAAAGGGAACACTTCACTTTTTGCTCTCATCAGGTAAACCCACGTGGTACGCGAAAAGCAGTCAATAAATGTCACAAACCAACAACAACCGGAAATAGACGCAACTTAGCATGGACCCCAAACATCACTATGTATCAAATGAAAAGGTGCAGTACTGGGAGAAGAAACGTGCTGAAACGAAGTGCGATGATGTTTACCACGATCACAAGCATCACAACGAAATTTATCAAGTACAACAGATGAGAAAACAGGAAATAAACGTTTCATATAAAGGGTAGATGGATGTCCCAGCCGACAGTGTCAGGACTTCAAAGTAGCAGCCTGATTCGCATGAAGGGCCTGTGGAGGAGAGATCGGAGTGGAGGAATCGAACACGTAGAGCCCATCCACCAGTTTACCAGTTCCAATCACTGTGCCCGTCTTCAGGTCCTGAAAGAGACAAGAAGAAGGAAAAAATGTTACGGAACAGTTCATAGAATTAGTTAAATGACTAATGGAAAGTAGATTTCGGGTGAAGTTTGGAACGTGAAGAACAGAGGAAAGAGTAAGTGAGGAGCACGGGATGGAACCCTTTCCGGCAATGGGAGATAGGGATCCATCAGCGATGCTCACCTTGTCCCGACCAGATAACGGAAGGTAGGACACAAAACCTGAGGAGGAGCCGGTCATATGATCCGTCGCTCCAGAGTCGATGATCCAATGAGTAGGTGGACGAATGGAAGCAGCATGAGCACCTGGAGGCCCTTGATGGGCATAGGAGGAGGAGGAGGCAGGAGGCTCTGGCGATTGTCCTTGCATCAGGCGACGGAATGCAAGAACCTCATCGGCTGATAGGGTCAATGTAGGAGCAGGCACGACTGGTGGAGGCTGTGGCTCATCGAAACCATCGGATAGATGCGCTGAGCGAGGCGGAGTAGAACGCCCGGAAGTGCGACCAAGACCACGAGCGCCACGAGAGGAGGAGCCACCACGGGGTGCCGGAAACCCATGAAGACGAAAACATGTCTCCCGTGTATGACGGGTATTCCCGCAGTAGTCACAGAGCAGATGATCCTTGTCACTGGGCTTCGGTCTGGAATCACGGAGGCCGCGAGGCCCAACTTGGGCAGCCAAGGCAGAGCTGTCAGGAGAAGGATCAGGAGTCCAAGCTTGTCGTCGATCAAATTCCTGCTGAACCAGACTGAACACCTCGGGAAGAGAGGGCAAAGGGGAGCGGCCAAGAATCTGCACACTGATTTGGTCGAAGTCCCGATGCAGTCTATGGAGGAACTCAAAAACTTTGTTCCGATCCTCCCGCGCGCGGACAAGGATCTCATCCTCAGGTGACGCCAAAGTGAGTGAGTCGAAGTGATCGTACTCCTGGTATAACTGAGTGAACTCGAGGTAGTAGGCCGACGGAGGACGATGTCCTTGACGTAGAAGGAAGATCTTTCCGCGTAGCTGAAATATTTGGGCAGCATTGCCCCGGCAAGATTAAGTAGTCTCGGCCCTCCGCCAAATATCAGCAGCAGTATCAAGAAACAAGTAGTTGCGGGCGATGGAGTCAATCATGGAGTTCGTCAGCCATGACATGACGAGGGAGTTCTCCGACTCCCATTGCACCCAATCCGGAGAATCCGAAGTAGGAGTAGGAGTGGTACCCATGACATACCCAAACAGCCTCCGGCTCTTCAAAGCAAGGGTGATAGCCCTAGACCATGGGAGATAATTTGTACCATCCAGGCGAATCGTCGTAATTTGAGGAGTGTTGTGATCATGTCCAGGACGGGAGAACCCACTGGGGGTCACAGGGGCCGGGGAAGCACCGGTAGTGGAAGAGACGGCAGGGGATCCATCAGTCCCGGGCATATTGATCAAGAATATAAATCGAGATCACCGGGAAACAAAGAGAGGAACAGCCTAGATAGAAACTAGAGCTGCTTCATATAAAGAGGAAGGAGAGAAAGAAATGGATAGACACCGGAAACGTCATCAAATGGAGGGTGGCATCTCCGGTGTCAAGAGACTAGGCAAAAAGAGGAAGGAGGACTCCTCCTAGGCGGCTGACTGGGCAAGAAAAGGAAAGAAACCGAGCCGAAAGCGGGCTGCGACCGACTGTGCCGACAGCCGACCGAACCAAAAACCACGCGGGAGAAGTTCCGCGCAGTCGCCTGGAAGGAGGAGTGCCCGGCGGTAGGGAGTCGGCGGAAGAGGGCTTAGCGGGAGCGGAGCGGGAGCGGGAGACCGATCCGGCGGCGGACCGAGCGAGCGAGCAGGGGCAGAAGCGGATCGGCTGCGGAAGGGTATCGGGAAGCCCTAAGGCTCTGATACCATGTTAGAAAGTGAATGAGGGAGGAAAAAAACTCATTTATTCCTTATAGCATGGGGTATATATAGTCCTCTCATACAATATTAATATTGTTACAAAGTAACACATGATAACAAATAATTCAACACAAATAACATAGAAATTTGATTTCTTTTAGGAGTAATGACTATGTGAATGGAAAATTCGAAGGCGGTGCTGGCTGCGGCGTTTAAAAATTATAATAAAATAGTTAACTAAAATTTGCTTGTCCTAATTAACCTACCTCCTAAAATACCCGACCTATGCATTTAGGGTCACGTTGGCCGGTCACACCAACGAGCAAATCAAAATTGCGCGAACAACATGCGCGATCCAAAACAACACAAGCGCTAATAACACGCGCAATACAACTCTACGCTACAAAACAACCCAACAATGCGCGAAAGCGTGCGCTACAAAAAATAAGAAAATACGTGCGGTACTAATAATAATAACAACGCGACGCAGCTTGCATCAATTCTCCCGGGGTTGAAAGAGCTCGACCCCGACGAGACTCGATGTAACATGCGAGAAGAAAGTCCAAGCGCACGCTTTCGACGCAGATATGCTCAGGCGAGGTCGTCGGCGGCTGGGGGTGGCTCCACAGGCGGCAGCGTCAACAAAGACAGACGTTGGAATGGCGCGGGTTGTCGGAAGTTGCCGTCGGGAACGGGGAAAGCAGCAAAACTGGTCGGCCCTGGAAGGACCACCAAAGGGAGGCGCCGGAACTGGACGGGACGGGAAAAAGGAAGCAAAGTCGATGTCGGGCCTTCCGTCGAGCAGGCAGGGGGGTTATCGCAGGAGCTAGGCGGCGCTGGAGGGGAAACCGACGAAATCAAAAAATGATTCGTCAGTTTCTATTTCCATCCCCCTAGTGAAAGGGGAAATGCTTGGTTTTTATAGGGGGATTTAGGGTTTGGATTGGCTAATGGCAGCCACTCAAATAACATAGAAATTTGATTTCTTTTAGGAGTAATGAGTAATGACTATGTGAATAGAAAATTCGAATGCGGTGCTGGCTGCAGCGTAGAAAAATTATAATAAAATAGTTAACTAAAATTTGCTTGCCCTAATTAACCTACCCCCTAAAATATCTGACCTATGCATTTAAGGTCACGTTGGCCGGTCACACCAACGAGGAAATCAAAATTGCGCGAACAACATTCGCGATACAAAACAACACAAGCGCTAATAACACGCGCAATACAACTCTACGCTATAAAACAACCCAACAATGCGCGAAAGCGTGCGCTACAAAAATAAGAAGACAATAGTAATTACTTATCTCCTACTGCTGCCTCTGACATCTTGCGGGGATTTGGAAGAATCCGCCTCTCTTCCCCGTGGTATACCTCTCATCTCCTCGCATTGCGAACACTAGTAATTTTTATGCTTACATGTTTAGAGGAATAGTAATTACTTAGAGCTTGTCCCTATTAATCATATCTCTTAATTACCATTAATTTCATTCTTGTGTTGCCACCCAATTGATTGCTAAGCTTGTGGAATTAGTTTCATAACATTGTATGTTCGTGCGGTAGCGTTTGCGTTCGTGTGTGACGCTTAGGGTCGTTTATTTCGTTAGAAAATAGCCCGCCAAAATCTCTCACGCCGCATTAATTTTAAAGTTCTCTATTTTATTTTATTTCTAAACTACACCCTCACCTTGGGTCACATCACAGGGCCAGCAGGCCACTACTAGAACTTCAAGCTCAGGGTTGATGACCCTTACTACAGATATGGAACTCCTCAGATAGGAGTCTGTGTTCCACGTGAGATACATCCAGTTCAGGGCACCATCAGGTTTGACGCTCAGACTACAGTTACAAGTTTGTGCACAGTCGTCGTTAGGGGCGAGATTTAATAAGATAGTAGTGAAACTTGTCGAAACTTACAAAGTCATATTTCTAAAATTTCATAAATCAACAACCTAAACAGTTAAGAAAAGGGTGTGTCAAAACACACAGTAGGTCGATTCTACGCCTGATCGTGAACTAAAGTGTCAAGTCAATGTTAGAAAAATCATGCACATTTTAAATTCAAGTAATATTCATTTTTATTTATTTAAGTGTTGCTGAAGAAAGTAGTTTTTCTTACTCTTCAGTGAGTCTGACCCATTTAGAACTTGTTTTTACAGGGGGCTCGGGTCAGGGGATCCACTTAGGATAAGCGGCTCAGTCTTTAGTCGTCAATTTGTTTAGTTGTACCACTGTTGTTGTAATTTGCTTATAATTACAGACATTGTATTTATTGTACTTCACCCGAGTTTTTGATATATCAATTATTTCAGTTTGAAGATATTCAGTCCCTTAGTGATATATTTTCAGTTTTAGTTGGCTTTGTGAATTTAGCTTGAAAAGGTACACTTTTAACCTTATATTTAATTCACTTTTTCGCTGTAAGTTTTCTTTTAACACTTTCATTACTTTTACCTGCTTTATACCAGTTTATATATCGTTACTTAGTTTACTTGTCATCGCGGACCCGGTCGGACTGCTGATTCCTGTTAAACTTGGTTGTGATGTTACAAATTGGTATCAGAGCCATAGGAACCCTAGACCCAGAAAATTCACAGAGCCACAGGATTGTGTCAAAAGAAAACTCTCGTTAGTAGAGTCATCGAGTTTTGTCTAACTCTTAGTTTTCGCGGGTGCATGAAAATACCTTCAGTATTAGATTTGTTTTTCAGATATATCATTGGTATTAATAATTTCTTTTTTTATGCCCTTTAGGCACCTTGAATCAGTGAAGCGGGGGAACCCTCACATCAGAACGTTGTTCTCAATACCGTCATGCTAATGCACCACCTCCTCCACCCGCACCGGCAGTACCGGAACTGACTGATTTGGCAACTCAGATTGTCAAGGCAGTAGCTGTCACATTATTAGAATTTCAGAGAGGTCAGCCTGCAGGGATTCCAGCTCCAGTTTCTGCACCAGTCCCTGCACCTGTAGTAGTGGAGGTCGGTATGAATCGATACTTATGAGAATTCAGAGATCTCCACCCTTCCAACTACAGTGGAGATGGAACACTGATGGATACGGATGACTGGATTGCAAGCACCAGAGATTTGTTGAATATTATGGAGTGCCCAGAAAATAAAAAAGGTTCCACTAGCAACTTTCCTCCTTCGGGGTAAGGCAAAAATTTGGTGGACTAAGTATCTAGCAGATGATCCTGCCGGTAAGATGTTTTGTGAAATTTATCTTTTGTTGGAAAATTGTTCTCTTTTAGTGTGGGGTAATGTAACCTTTAGTCTTGTCAGGTCGTACAGTCGATATGTTTACTTGGGGCGACTTTTCAAGGGCTCTTGTGAACTAGTTTGTGCCCCCTTCCGTTCGTCGAGATCTCCAGGAGAAGTATCTCAGGCACTTCCAGGGAGATAAGACAGCTACTGAATACGAGCGAGAACTTACTCACTTATCTCGATATGCGGGCTCGATGCAAGGAGATGAAGCTGAGAAGTGCAACAATTTTGTGGATGGCCTGCGAGATTCTCTGAGACAGCCGTTGATGACCATAATCAACGCACATTATAGGAGTTTGGTGGATACAACAAGAAGATTAGAGGCTGACCAGCAGCGAGTCCAAAGGCGCGATAGTTTCCGCCCCAAGAGGTCTCATAATGGGTCACCGTTTCAGCAGGATAAGAGTCAACCAAGAGACCGCTAGAATAAGAAGCGAAAAGCTGATTCTAAGACGGGCAATCAGTATGGGGGCAAGCCCAGAGACTACCCCCTTTGCCTTACATGCAATCGACATCATTCTAGAAAATGTTTGGCTGCTTCAGACGTCTGTTACAAATGTTAGAGGGCTGGACACTTTGCGCGGAATTGCCCAGAGTCTGCAGGTAATCAAGTAATATGATCTTATGCTTGGTAATTTTCATTTATCCAGGACATTTCCTTGTAAGTTTAACACTTGCACTGTATCATGACTTACAGTCGAAATACGATCATGGCGGTTCGAGTGGGATCGATAAAGGTAAGGCAGTAGTGGTTGCGGATCCGAAGCCAACTCCAACACGTGGTCTAGTCCATCCGCGAGTTTATGGTCTTAGACAGCAGGAGGTCAAAGAGCAGGAGGATGTGGTGACAAGTTTGGAACCTTAGTAATTTAAAACATTCATTTCACCCCCTCCCAGCAACTCTTAAATAAGATAATAATTTAAGTTATTTTTAGTTATCCTCTTAGTCCATGACTTACCGTCTAAGATACTCTTTGATAAGGGCGCATCACATTCGTTCATAGCAGAATCTTTTGCGTCTAAGCTTGTCTTAAAAGTTGTCACCAACCCGACTCTGTTAGATGTCATGATACCGAACGCCTCGGTGATGCAGACCAGTTGTAAGTGTAGGGCACCAGTTTTAATTGGAGAAGCAGAAATCGTGGTAGAGGCGTCCCTTTTGCCTATTGCTGAGTTTGATTTAATTTTGGGAATGAAATGGTTGAATGACGTGAATGCCAAGATAGATTGCAGGAGTAAGGAGATTCAATTAGAATGACCAGATCAGTCTCCCATTACTTTTGAAGGCTTGAAAGGAGTTTTCAAGTTGATCATCTCGTCTGTAAAAGCTATGAGGCATGTCAGTAAAGGGTGTTCCGCCTTTTTGGTGTGGATGCATGCGTAAGCTAAAGCCTTTTTGCAGGAGGTACCAGTGGTTTGTGAGTTTCCCGATGTTTTTCCCGAGGATCTACCTGGCGCTCCTCCCTCTAGAGAGATTGATTTTCAGTTTGACCTTGTTCCTAGATCTGCACCAGTAGCCAAGGCTCCTTATCGCATGGCGCCAGGGAATTAATTGAGTTAAAAATCCAGTTGCAGGAATTGCTTAATTTGGGATTCATCAGACCCAGTACGTGGTGTACGTCGTCATGGAGAGCTTCAGTCCTTTTTGTGAAGAAAAAGGACGGCAGTTTGAGATTTTGTATCGACTACCGAGAGTTGAACAAACTTAATATTAAGAACAAGTATTCCCTTCCAAAGATAGATGATTTGTTTGATCAACTCGAGGAGTCGTGCATGTATTCTAAGTTACATCTGAGGTCGGGTTACCATCAGTTGAAAATTCGAGATGAGGTATCCAGAAGACGGCGTTCAGTACCAGATACGAACACTTTGAGTTTGTGGTCATGCCGTTGGGGTTGACCAATACCCCATCTGCATTTATGGATCTGATGAACAGGGTGTTCCGAGAGATCTTGAACTGATTCGTGATTGTTTTTATTGATGATATTCTAGTGTATTCCATGAGTAAGGAGGAGCGCGTCTCGCATCTCAGGACAGTTTTAAACACTCTTAGGCAGAATCAGTTATATGTTAAGTCTTCTAAGTGTGAGTTCTGGCTTCTAGAAGTGACATTCTTGGGTCACGTGGTTAGTAGAGAGGGACTTGTCGTTGATCCAAAGAAGATTGAGGCGATCAGAGATTGGCCAAGGCCGAAGACAGTTGCAGAGGTTCGTAGTTTTCTCGGCTTGGCAGGCTACTACAGGAGATTTATTCAGGATTTCTCGAATATAGCCCTTTCGTTGACTTCGCTTACCAGGAAGGGAAGGAGCCTTTAGTTGGACATCAGAGTGCGAGTCCGCTTTTGAGTAGTTGAAGACCAGATTATCAGATGCACCAGTACTATGTCTTCCTTCAGGTGTAGATGGCTTTCAGATTTACGGTGATGCTTCAGGCCAGGGTCTGGGTTGTGTTCTCATGCAGCACGGAAAAGTTATAACTTTTGCGTCCAGACAACTGAAGAATCACAAGAGAAATTACCCCATGCACGATTTGGAGTTAGCAGCTATCATTCATGCATTGAAGATTTGGAAACACTACCTTTATGGCGTACGGTGTGAGATCTTCACAGATCATAAGAGCCTCAAGTATATATTTGATCAGCAGGAGCTCAACATGAGGCAGTGTAGGTGGCTCGAGTTTTTAGCTGATTATGAGGTAACTATTCGGTATCATCCGAGAAAAGCTAATGTTGTACCAAACGCTCTCAGTAGGAGTTCTAGTTATGTTGTCATCACCCAACAGGAAGATTTGGTGTGAGTCTTGGAAAGGCTAGAGATTAATGTGGTGTCGCGCCCTAATTTTAGGCCAGTCAATTTAGGATTGATTGAGATAAAATGCGACATCAAAGAGAGGATCCGTGAAGTCATGCATTTAGATGCAAAGATGGCAGAGATTTTTGATTTGACTCGGACAGGCCTGAGAGACGATTTCATGATTCGTGATGGGTTGTTGTTGTTTAAGGCTTAATTATCAAGGCGCGCGCCTCAGCGCGCCTGAAGCGCCGGGCACACCGGGCGCAGCCCGCCGCGCCTCAACACGACTGAGGCGGGCGATGTGCCTCATGCACGCACCTTATAGGCTCTCAGGCGCGACTGGGTCTTTCAAGGTTTTATTTTTTAAAAAAATTTGATATGGGCAAAAACATGATCTTAGACGCAACCGAGGTACCTCATAGACGCGCGTGGATGCCCAATTCGCTGAAATTGTGCGAATTGGGCTCCCAATTCGCACAATTTTAGCAAATTGGCCGCCCAATTCGCAAAAATTCAGCGAATTGACCGTCCAATTCGCACAATATCAGTGATTTGGTCGCCCAATTCGCACAATTTCAGCGAATTGGCCGCCCAATTCGCACAATTTCAGTGAATTGAGCGTCCAATTCCCTCAATTTCAGCGAATTGGGCGTCCAATTCGCTCAATTTTCTTTTTTCCCCAATTTTTGCCTCACGTGCCTCAGGCGCGCCTGCGCCTTGCGCCTATGCTCCAAGGGCCCTTTGCGCATCGGTGCGCCTTGCGCCTTTGATAACTTAGTTTTAAGGGCAGAGTGTGCATTCTTGATGTCGGGCGTCTTCGCGAGGGTATTTTAGTAGTCTCGTAACTCCAGGTATTCTATTCATCTGGGCAGCACGAAGATGTATGCAGACCTCAAGAAGTCAGTTTGTTGGTCAGGACTTAAGGGAGATGTCTCAGACTATGTAGGGAAGTGCGAGACTTTCAAGTTGGTTAAGGCAGAATGTCAGACGCCTGGAGGCAAGCTGCAACCTCTTCCAATTCCAGAGTGGATTTTCGAATACATTTTCATGGATTTTGTGCATGGTCTCTCTAGATCCCAGAGTGGGAATAACTCGATTTGGGTGATCGTTGATCGACTGTCCAAGGTTGCGCATTTTATTCCCAATAAGAGAACAAACCAGGGTTCAAAGTTGGTTCAGTTGTGAGTGGATGAGATAGTTCGGCTTCATGGTATGCTGAAGTCTATTGTGTCAGATAGAGATGGTAGATTTACTGCAAGAGATTGTAGATACGTTCAGGAGAGCCTGGGTAATCAGTTGAAGTTCAGCACAGCTTTCCACCCCCAGACTGATGGGCAGACAGAACATACAAATAGAACCTTGGAAGATATGATTCGCACGTGTATCTTGAACTTTGGGGGTAAATGGAAGAAGTATGCCACTTTGGTGGAATTCTCCTATAATAATAGTTTTCAAGCGAGTATCGACATGACACCATTCGAGGCCTTGTATGGCAGGCGTTGTCGGACACCTTTATGTTGGGCAGAAAGCGAAGAGAGAGCTTCTAGCAAAGAATCATGGATAGATAAGACCACGGACAGAGTCAGACTCATTCAGGACCGCATAAGAATTGCTCAGGACAGACAAGCCAAGTACTACGATCAGAGACATAAAGCAGTTGAATTCAAGGTTGGGGATCACGTTTATCTAAAGGTGAGACCAGTCAAGTGAATCTCTAGGATTAAGCGGATGAAGAAGTTGAGTCCCAGATATGTGGGTGTCCATTTGAGGTGTCATAGTGCATAAGTGAGGTTGCATACAGGTTGGTCTTACCTGAGAATATGGGTGGATTACATGACGTATTCCACGTCTCCTATATGAGGAGAGCAGTCAGAGATCCAAATCAGGTGATCAGTACTAAGGATGCGCTGATTGAATCAAATCTCAGTATCAGTATTTTGCCAGTCAGGATTGTGGATTCGAGGATTCAGAAACTAATAAACAGAGAGATCTGTATGATTAAGGTTCATTGGATGAATTGAGGTCGACCAGAGTATACTTGGGAAATAGAGGACAAACTTCGTGGCAATGAAGATTATGCGTTTCTCTTTGATTCAAGTATGTTTGCAATTTTCGATGACGAAAATTTATTAGAATGGAAGATTTGTAACATCCCAGATTTTGACGTCGTGTTTAAAATCAATTTCAGGGTCTAATCGCGACCTTATTAATCGAGCCGGCGGAGTATGAAGGTAACATTCATCTCATATGATCCTCCTGCATAGTGGTGTATTAGCATATAATAATAATAGTGAAACTATATAACCAGAATAAGATATTTATATATAAAAAAAAGGATTTTCCTCCCTCTCAAATAACCGGTTCACGGTTATGGAACCGCTCCCTATCAGTCGCGCCCCTCCATCCCGATAACCCTCCATCGTTAAAACCTGCACTCCCTCTTATCGTGAAAACGAAACCGCGATCCGCAGCGCCTCTTCCGTCGCCCGTAACCGCTCACGGGAAGCGCCAAAGCGTCGGGCACCCTGATCGACTCCTCCCCCTCTGTCGGATTTAAGTGTCGACCTCTCATCCTCCCTCTAAAGCCCTAGTCGTCCCTCCTTCTTGTCTAGTGCTGTTGGAGTTACGAATTCAACCCTAATCGGGGGAAAAAGTTTCTGAAAACCCTGCTTTGGTTCTGGTGAGTTCTGTTCCTTGGTATTTTCATTTCCTAGCAGAAATCGTTTTAGTTGGAGGCCGATTTTGATTATCTCTTTGTTTCTTCTTGCCCTAATTTGGGAATCGAATAACTCAGTCTTCCTCAATCAGAAAACGACCATTTAATTTGGGGGCTAACCACTGTTAGATCGAGGTAACGCCTTCGTTTACGTCTTTTCCTTCATATTTAATCATTTGACATTATTTGGAGTAAATTTCACTAAAACTCTAAAGGGGGAAAACACCTAAGTTTAGGTTTCCGTTTGGATTTCAGATTTTGGTGATTGTTAGAGCAAAGATTTGTAGAAGTCCTGAGTGGCCGGATCTTTTAGGAAGGAGCACCATGTCACCTCGTCGCGTGTATGAGCGTCGAAACGCCGCTGTAAGAAAATCGACTCTTTTTATTTTTCAAATCACTTAAATTCATGTTTAATTATGTCAATGTACGCATATAGAAATTCTAAGTTCCTATAATAAAAACCAAGTCAGCGGAGTAGTTAAACACTTAGGTTAAATTAGACGATTCAGTGTCATGAAAATCCTAAACACAGTGTACTTAACTAGAGCGCTACCCCTCATCCAATTCATTGAGCTCTAGTATAAATTCATTTTAAAAAAATATAGTAACGAGGAAGGTTCACCCTCGTGTTTCAGGTGGATGCACACAGTGTTCTAAGGGCCAGTAGGTCACTACTAGAACTTCAAGCTCAGGGTTGATGAACCTTAATACATGTATGGAACTTCTCAGATAGGAGTCTGGGTTCCACGTGAGGGGCATCCAGTTCAGGGCACTATCAAGCTTGCCGCTCAGACTACAGTTACAAGTTTGTGCACAGTCGTCATTAGGGGCGAGATTTAATAAGATAGTATTGAAACTTGTCGAAACTTACAAAGTCATATTTCTAAAATTTCAGAAATCAACGACCTAAACAGTTAAGAAAAGGGTGCCAGAACATACAATAGGTCGATTCTACGCCTGATCATGAACTCAAGTACCAAGTCAATGTTAGAAAAATCATGAACATTTTAAATTCAAGTAATATTCATTTTTGATTTATTTAATTGTTGTTGAAGGGAGTAGTTTTTCTTACTCTTCAGTAGGCCTGATCCATTTGGAACTTGTTTTTACAGGGAGCTCAGGTCAGGGGATCCGCTTAGGATAGGCGACTCAGTCTTCAGTCGTCAGTTTGTTCGGTTGTACAACTATTGTTGTAATTTGCTTATATTTACAGACATTTGTATTTGTTGTACTTAACCCGTATTTTTGATATATCAGTTATTTCAGTTTGAAAATATTCAGTCCCTTAGTGATATATTTTCAGTTTAAAGATATTCAGTCCCTTAGTGATATATTTTCAGTTTTAGTCGGCTCTGTGAATTCAGTTTGACAAGGTACACTTTTAACCTTAGATTTACTTCATTTTTTTGTTGTAAGTTTCATTTTAAAACTTTCATTACTTTTACCTGCTTTATATCATTTTATATACTTTTACTTAGTTTACTAGTTATCGCGGACCCGGCCGAACTGATGATTCCTATTAAACTTGGTTGTCGTGTTACATTGCATGTTAAGCAGTATATATCTATACTATATACAAAAAATTATCGGGAGCCTTTGCGATTGCACGGTGTAACATAGCAGACCTCCAAATCGATCATGACCGTCTGTTTTATACTATGCGGGAAAAAAAGTCTGGTTCAAGCAATAGAAAGCACAGCAACTGACACATAAAATAAGCCTTTTGGCTCAATACAAGGCTCGCTAAAGCCTTAGTTTAAGCAAGCCCGCCAACAAAACAGATATAAGAAAACTATGCATTCTGCTTATAAAGAGCAAGAATTGATATATATTTGGCGATGTGGGACGATTAAGTTCGCACTGGTTTAAAAAAATCGGCGAATCAGGCGGGCAGGCCGCTCCGAAAATTAATCTATATAAAAATCTAATCCTAGGTTTCGAGCTCACAACCCCTGTAGACTTGTCATAGTTGCTACCCACTATGCCACTATGACAACTTTCAACAAATCCTTCACTCTTCTTTTATTTAAACCGCATTTAATAAAGGGGATTATTATAAGCAAATCATGTTTGGCTATTAGCAAATCTTGGTTATTAGCAAATCAACTTTTTTGACAATAGTTATTAGCAAACATTTTTGTTATTAGCAAACCATGGCCAAAATTAAAAAAAAATGATTCTCTCGAAAAATGGAGGTTTCATCCAAAATTAAGGTTTTGATTTTTTTTCCCGAAAATATTTGGATTCAGGTTTGATGTCGTTTATATTCAACTGTTTCCAATGCGTATGTATTAACCATAACGGGTAAGATTTCCTCTGTGTGATATGAAAGATCAACTCATGAGCACATGGTAGTCCCAATGTAAACCGACTAAGATGGGTGCATTTCTCTTCACAAGCATACTCGCTGCGGTAATATTTTTTTCTTCTTCCTTTATGATGGACAATGTCTGTAGTGAAACACGGCCCACTAGATCGGAATATAGCATACTATGAAACTCTTTGCTTGATTGCATTGTACTATGACCAAATGATCATTTAATTTCCGTGTGTTGTAGATCAATCATTTGATCAAATGCCCTCCAAACAGTTGTCAAGTTGTCAATAGAAACTTCCAGAAACTTTTTCAACTGACTATGTCCACTCTCGACAAGATTTGTGGTTGAGTTTGCTAGGTGTAGATACTTGTCAATCCACCAAGAAACAAAATATTCTTTATATGGTTCGACCCATGTAGAGCTAACATATGCAACGACATTAGGATATGAAGAGGAATATGTTGAGATAATGTCATTATAACGCATATGGAATTCATTCTCAGTTCTAGCATCAACCAACCGCTGCCACACACCAAGAAACTTTTCACATTCTTTCCCCTCCTTAAAATACTTCTTACAATTTGTCAAAATATTCCTATGAATGTGTACTTGACATAATATATGCTTTGAATTTGGGAAGCAGAACTTGATTGCGTTCAACAATGTCAACTCCCTATCAGTTACAAGCACTAAAGGTAATGTTTTCTGATCTAAAATGCTTTTGAAATGATTAAGTGTCCACCTATAACTGCTCTCAGTTTCATCTGATATAAATACAAAAGCAGAAAAAAATATTTGTTGAGTTGATGTCACTCCAACAATGGACAACAAAGGGAGCTGAAACATATTCGTCTTGTATGTGCAATCAAGTAAAAAGACATTTGAAAACATTTTGCTAAGACGAATTACAGTAGGATGGGCAAAAAATAAGCTCTCTAAATTGTGTCCCTTCATTCACCTTGCTAAAACTGACATAACCTGTTTCACTTATACATTTGTAGAGAAACTGTATTAGTGTACCTCCTTTCAATTCTTTGTTATGCAGTCTAAATCTCTCATTGTATATAGTTCTCATGACTGAACTATTAGTAGGATTGCTCTTTTTAAGAGTGGAAAGTATTTTTTTGGGTTTTACATTAGATGCGTACATATCTTGCACAATTTTTTGTTCCTCCGTATTTAATCTCCCAGCAATAGCATGTGCTTCTATATGTATCAACTCGTGATTATGTGAGCCACACTTAACTTCAAGTTTCCACTCCTCAAACAAGGCCTCCTTTTGTCCGATCAACAAAAATGGGCAACCACATCGTTTAGAGGTTGTTTTCCTCACATTTCTTTTGACCCACCCTTTCTTGCATTGGTTAGTACGATAAAATCCACCTCTATCGCAACCCAGTATTACACGTGGTCTAGCTCTACCACCAGATATTTTATTCGATCCTTTAATAGAAATTGCAAAACTAAGAGATTTAGCGACATTACGAGTCCAATCAACTAGCTCTTCACGGGACGGAAATGTGATATCAGTTTGAAAGTGAGACCCAACATTCACTTGTGAGCTGAAACAAAACTTGAATTTTTAAGAGAAAAGCTATAACAACCTTGCAAAATCTTACAAAAAAAAATATGAACACAACATGATTACCTAAACCCAATTGAATTTTGACATTCCTCCTCAACAAGCATTTTGCTAAAACACTCCTACAATAGACAAAAAAAAATTAATCCTTGTTCACGTGAAGGAAATAATACCAAACCAAGCTTTAGTTAGGTTTTGGGCATGGAAAAACAAACCAAAAATGCTTCTTTATTGGCTTATCATAACTATAATAACTATTGACAATGTTCAAAGGTGCCTCAATACATGGTTCAAGGTGAGATTGTATGAGATAAACAAATTTTGGAGAGTTCCCAAAATTTGCTTATTTGCTTATCTGGAATAATCAAAAACAGAAATCCGGAAAATAATCTAGCAAACCACAGAACGCTAAACTGAAGTAATCAAAAACTAAACTTGAAATCCTGAAAAATCTACAAAAAGCTTACCGTAATCGCTGAATCGGGCGTTCTGGAAGGCGATCCACAAGCCGAAGACAGGAGTAATCCGTCGGCCGCTAGTCGCCAGTCTCCGCTAGTCGCCCGTCGCAGCCTGTCGCCGCGATTCGCTTGAGCGGAAAAACGCCGGTCGGCGCGATTCGCTTGGGCGGAAAAACCTAAATCCTAAAATCGCGATTGAAGGAGGAGTGAAAACACGGGTTTGCGCGCAGCCAGCGGAAAGAATAAAAAGAGAAGTTAAGGGGGAAAAAACCGGGTTTTCTTTGAGGTGCTAGCAGCCAAATATGGTTTGCTTATAACAATGCCCTTAATAAATCATAAATTAATCCATAAACCACAACTTAATTCATAACTAAGCACAATTAAAACCAACACGTGACCTTAATCGTGTGCTTGTGCGGGCCACGCGTTGGATTATATACATATATTTTTATTTATTATTATTTTTTTACTTTTTAATAAATTTCAATGATTTAAAATAATAATTTAGTTAATTCTAAAAAATACAAATAATTACATAAAAATTTCAAAATAATAAAACAATAAAATAAATCAATAAATTTCAAATCAGCAGGTCGGGGGCGGGAGTCCGTCGCCGCACACCGGGTAATGTCGCGAGGGGCACTGGGCCCCCCATGCACTTTCAATCGTATATATATATATATATATATATATATATATATATATATATATATATATATATCCCATGTGCAAATGTCCAACGGTAGCAATACTCTGGACGTCAATGTTAGCTAGCAACAGCACTTCCAGCTGTTGTGCAGTTACCTCCCTATTTTAAATTTTAAATTTCATTTTAATTTATTTACTACTCGAGATTGGCGGTTTGACCTCAAGTCGGGCGGTTAGCAGTTCGGGCGGTTTGGCGGCCTGGCCAGGCGGTCTGATTGTCTGGCGGGTTGGTGTAGGCGTGCAACGGTCTGGTAGTTATCCTCTGCCGGCGGTCTGGTGGTTAAGTGGCAACCCGCAGCATCGGTCTGATGGTTAGCCGCAACTGCGGCCTGGTGGCAACCCGCAGCAGCGGTCTGATGATTACCCGCAGATGCGGTCAGGTGGCATCCCGCAGAGCATCGGTCTGATGGTTAGCCGCAACTGTGGCCTGGTGGCAACCGGCAGCAGCGGTCTGATGATTACCCGCAGATGCGGTCAGGTGGCAACCCGCAGCATCGGTCTAATGGTTAGCCGCAACTGCGACCTGGTGGCAACCCACAATTGCGGTCTGGCGACTTGCCCAGCGGTCTTCCCTGGCGGACTGGTGGTTTCCTTTTATGTTATTGGGAGTTTTGTTATTCTTTCTGTATAGTGTGCAGTTTGACATTGTCAAACCGCACAAGCCGCGCAGATTGTGTTTACTCTCACATCGTTTGTTGTAATTCTCTCATCTTCCTCAGTTTCTAATAATAATGGGACATACCTATGTAAAAATGAGTGTGTAAAATTATCAATATATGCACATGTGTAATATATATAACAATGTACATATGTAGATGTAGATGCGTATGTATGCATGTATGCAGGGGCGGATCCAGAGGGGGCCCGAGGGACATTGGCACCCGGATGAGGGAGAAACAGCTCTGATAAGATAAAAACGTTGAAATTTTTTTGAAGAAAGTTGATGTCTGCCCTCATATGTTAAAATTTTTAGAACCCAATGACGCATTCAAAAAAAAATTTGTGCACCCTCATTATCAATTTATGTGTGTGTGCGCGCACGCGTGCGTGCATGCGTGCGTGCGTGTGTGGGTGCGTTGGTGTATGTGTGTATGTGCGTCTCTGTGTGTGTCTGTGCGTCTTTGTGCGTCTCTGTGCGTGTCTGTACGTCTCTGTGTGTGTCTGTGCGTCTCTGTGCGTCTCTGTGTGTGTCTGTGCATATTTGTTCGTCTCTGTGTGTGTCTGTGCATATTTGTGTGTCTCTGTGCGTGTCTCTGTGCATCTCTGTGTGTGTCTCTGCGTCTCTGTATGTGTCTCTGCGCGTCTCTCTCGTCTCTCTGTGCGTCTCTCGCGTCTCTGCGCGTCTTTGTGCGTCTCTGTGCGTCTCTGTGCGTCTTTGTGCGTCTCTGTGCGTCTTTGTGCGTGTCTGTGCGTGTCTGTGTGTGTGTCTGTGTCTGTACGTGTCTGTGTGTGTGTCTGTGTCTGTGCGTGTCTGTCTGTGTGTGCGTGCGTGTGTGTGTGCGTGTGTGTGTGTGTGTCTGTGTCTGTGTGTGTGTGTGTGTGTGTCTGTGTCTCTGTGTGTGTGCGTGCATGTGTCTGTGCGTGTCTGTGTGTGTGTGTGTCTTTGTGTCTGTGTTTGTGTATGTGTGTGTGTGTGTGTGTGTCTGTGTGTCTGTGTCTGTGTCTGTGTCTGTGTGTGTCTGTGTGTGTCTGTGTGTGTCTGTGTGCGTGTCT